>JAEQBH010005340.1:0-100107 GCA_016808115.1 Tetrastigma voinierianum | reverse complement strand
AAGATGTGGGTAAACTTAATGCCCTTATGATGAGATAGTAAGTTCTTGAACACATATAATTGTAGGAATGCCTAAGACCAGCTATTGAATGACACGACACTTCGTTAATGCGGAAGGCACGCTCTAATCAATGCGTTTCCTATGATTCCTACTAGTGCTACAACACTCGCTACGCGGTATGCACGCTTTTGGATCAATGCCGACACTCTTGGTACTAGTGCTATGGCACTCGTTACGCGGGTAGGCACGCTCGATCAAGATTTCAAGACTTCGCTAGTGCTACGACACTTTTGTTACATAGGTAGGCACGCCTCTGATCATTGCTCCGACACTCTGCCAGGTTACGACACCTCGCATCGTACAATACCTTCGGTACTTATCGTGATGTGTCCGCCCATTTCTTATTATCGGGTCTAGGTAATCCAACAAATTTATATGATAAGGATCCGAATAACAACAAAAGAAACTAATGTACATCGCTCGCTTTGATTGTACCTAATGTACCTATGTATAAAGATAAGTTCCCATAGCACGAAGGGCAATTTCCGCATACATAGGGCTGGTAACCCTACGAGATCTGAACAAGTATAGGTTCTGTAGTACCTACGAGAACTTCCGTATAAGTATAAGTCAAGTAACTCCTCATGTAAGATATGCATAAGTATAAGTTTCATATGGCACAAGCATGTATAAGTTTGTTATATGAGTTCATGAAAAGTATGATATATGCTTACTATAAATGTGTATATGCATAAGACATATGTTTCCCACTAAGCGTAAAGCTTAGCACAGGTTTTTAATCCATGTAGGTACAGAGAAGGACGTCCACGATCTTTCTCGTGATAATGGGCCAATACCACACTAGTAGGAGTACATCGTAGGTTCCGCTGGCTCGAATATGTAAAATGTAAATGTACGCTTTTGTATATGTATATGTAATGGGACTCGGATTGTATGTATTGGACACTGTAAAACACCACTACGGTGGTAGTTTTCGATTTTGTATATGTTATTGTGGATTCAAATATAAGACTTAGGGGCCCACCAATGTCCGAAAAAAAGTAAAGAGTCCCAAGACAATTCTGGCCCCCTCCCGCTCTCGCCTAGGCGGGGGTCGAGGTGCGTGACACGAAGAGGTTCGCCTAGACTGAGAGGTTTGCTTAGGCGGAGCATGCTATGTCTAGGTGGACCGTAGCGCAAAAATCTGGCTCTCCGGTCCGCCTAAGCGGAGCTCTACGCCTAAGCATAGGGGTGTCGAGCAAAACAGAAATGGCCATTTTTTTTTGTCATTTTCACCTGAATTCTTTCAACCAAAACACACCCTTTTCGAAACAAAACCATAAATCTAACTTAAACCAATTAACAACACTTCTAAACATCAACTTCATACCATTCCATACATTTTTTTTCATACTAATAATTCATACATAATCCAAACATATGTAGATTCCATACAATTTCCATACAAAGTTCCATACCTTTGCTTTTCTTACACTTCTCTTCTTCTTTTTCTTCCTTCTTCTTCTTCTCTTTCTCTTCTCTTCTCTTCTCCTTTTCACTAAATCCAGCTTCATTCTCTAACCAAAAGCTTCAAATGAGATATTTAAGGCCTTATTTGGTATAATACCCATTTGGGTCAAATGTCCAATTTTTGCTATTTGGTCCTCCAACTCCCTTCTTTTTGCAAATCAATTTATTCATATTTCCACTTTAGCCTATAATCTTCTTATCATATGACCTTTGGGTCCGAAATTGTTAATTACTAATTTACCCTTAACCCTTAGATTAATTCCGCATTTTGCTTATTTTATTTTTTTAGCATTATTTTATTCTAAAAATATACATTTACTTTTATTATACCCAAAACATGTTATAAACCTGCGCAGTATAATTTGGGGTGTTGCACCATATTCAGCCTAGATCGCCTGCAGTTAATATGGGAATCTCTCTCTCTAGAAGAAATCGACTTTTCTCATCACTTATGAAGAAAGCCCTTCCACAGTGACTCACATTATCCCACACCGATATGCCCGACATTTCTCCTACTATGGCTCATCTCCATCTAAACCTTCCAAAAGAGTGTAAATTGATACGACATAAATTGAGACGATTCCATCCATTGCGCCGAAAAGTCATAAAACAGGAAGTTGACAAACTCCTTGCAGCTAGTTTCATTAGAGAAATTCAGTACCCATAGTGGTTGGTAATTAGTGCCCAAATAGTGCAATTTTGAACCCTATTTATTGTAGGTTTTGAGCACTTTTTGTTCAACTTAAATAACTCAATTGACACACCAAGGTCTCGACTACACTGCTGATCGCATTTTGTGGCTATTTTAGTATTTTTGCAAGCTAAATTAGACTAAAGTCGTCGAGTCGACTCGAACGCGAAGAATCTGAGTCGAACTTGGAGTTGCAGGTTAGAAGTCAGAAGGAAATGGGAGCAGAAAACAAAAGAGTCTAAACATCGCAAATTTGTGGTTATAAATTTTCAACCCGTAATTTTGTAGTCATGACTTGCGCAGAGGTTGCAAAAGACTTCTACAACCCACTTTTTTATGTCCAATGACCCCTTTGACCAGCTTTTTTTTGTGACTTTTTCCTAAACTACTCTCTATGTATTTTTGGTACTTCATACATTTTTGTAATTTCTCTTGTTCTGAGTGGTATATAAGCCCCAATCAAGCTCTATACAAAAAAATTTTGATGCAATAAACTTTTGGAGCGAAAAGCTTTCAGCTCTTCCCGCTCTTTTCCAGTTTCTCTCTTTTTCTCTCACTTTTTGAGCAGCCAAACACCCTTGGAGTGGTGATAACTGAGGGGATGAGTGGGATAAACCCTCTTCATCCTGAAGACGAAGGTTACCGAGGAAGGTTCTATGGGTTCTAGGGTTTCTTCTCATCGATGAGTATCTTAAATACTCATTTTATCCCTATGCTTTAGTTATTTTTTCTAGTGTTTTATGTTAAATAAGTGCCCTAATGCTCTAAAAGTTCATACTTATGATCAGGTCATCCATTTGATGGAATTGTGCAAAATTGGTGGAAAACCCCATTACAGAAGCAATACTGTATTTTGACATTTTTAGATATCATATAAACTCAATTGAAGCAAGATTTATATGTATGAATTTCAAAACTTCAAGAGCTTTCCAGGGATACCAAGAAAACCTAAATTGGAGTTCGAACAAATAAGTTATGCAAGTTCCAAAACTTGAAGAAAATCAGCAAACATTGCAGCACCTTCAGTAGGAGAGGCTACTGTATTTTGACGTTTTCAGACATCATATGAGCTCCTATTGCATCAAGTCATATGGATAGATTTTTACACTTCCAAGAGCTTTCCAACGGTACCAAGAAATACCTAAATCGGAGTTCAGATGGCAGTTATGACTCACGGGTTGGAGCAAAACAGGACTGTAGAACGTCGCGACGTTGAGAACCAACGCCGATGCTGCGTAGAGTCAGCAAACGACGCCCGCGACGTTGCCAAACGACGCCGCGACGTTAGGGGTCAGATTTTTTGATGGATTTAGCCCATTTTGAGCCCATATAATGGAGGATTTAAAAGCTCAAACCATAGGGATCGAGAGAGGACGATTTTGAACGGTTTTTTGACGTTGAAAGGGAGAAGCCCTCTCTGCGGAAACACCCTGCGCACACATCTTGTGCGGGAAAAGCTCGTTAAGAGGAGATGGGGCTTTCACTCAAAATCGCTTATTTTCATCCTCTTTTCTTTCTTTGATGGTTTTCTTTCCACATAGAGATGTTCTAGGCTCGCTAGGTTTTGTCAAACCCAATCGCATTCTTGTGAATGATTAGTTTAATTTTCATTTTTATTTAATATAAGTATGATTTTATCACTTTGATTTATTTCTAATAATTACATGTTAGGGTTTGGCAAACTTTGGCATGCCATTGCTAGGAGTCTGAGATCGAGAGATGATGACTCCTAGGGACATGAATAAAGCAACAATTGGTCAATCGGGGAATAGAGATATCTCGGGTTCCAACTGTGGCATTAGGGTTTATACATTTAAGCGTTTCGGAGTCGAGGGTCAAGGTTAGATGCAATACACTCCCATCATGAGATAGGCGTATATATCTCGAGAGAGAATATCTTGTAGGCATGATCAACCCGCTAGCGTAAATCATATGAAATATTAAATAAATAACTTATTTAGGTTAAAATTCATCAAGTGTGACAGGTGAAGGCAAAACCCTAGTTTTCATAATTAATTGATTTAGCAAATAATATAGGATTAGTTTTTCTTTTTATTAATCGAAATTCATTACGATTTTAGGTCCAGATAATATTTAAAGTTTAAATATGATCAAGACACTTCTCCTCGTGGATCAATATCCGTACTTAGGTACACTATATTACTTGAGGCGACGCGTGCACTTGCGCACATAGGCGTACACATTTATACACACCACGCTTTCGGCCTATCACTCATAGTTTCAACGCAAGTGATTGTTGTCGTTTTTGTGTTTCCTCTCAACCCTAGGTTCAAATCCCTTCGATGCATCTGAATTTAATTCAGATCGTAATCTTTTAGGTTCGGGCTGGAGGCTTATCGCTAGATCCACCCGAGATTCATTAGTCGCCATTTATTAGTCAAGTAAGATGGGCTGGTTGAGATAGGCTCACTGACCGAGCCATTATTCAATAAATGCCATCTTTCAAAAAGAAATTTATTAGGTTCGCTTTTATAGCTCACATGAAGATCCGTTCGAAATGACTATAGGTCATCCTCCCCCAACGCGAGGAAATGGACCCAGAACCCCCGCTGACCTTTTAACCCAAACTCAAGTAGACTGACACTTCAAGGATACTTCTTTTTTACATTTGTTTTATTTAAATTCTCAGTTTTCCAAGAATACTCCCTCATCGTTTTATCAATTAATTTTAAACTAAATCAATTTCACCACCCCGAGCCAATTGCAAATCATTTGTTCAAGAAAATTCCATCCCCGAAGTTCTAACTTGTAATCCGCATATCGTAAGATTAGGCTACAGTAGAAGGTTTATAAATTTTGTTGGTTCTGGAGCTACCTAGCTACACGCTACGTGCGACCATTGGCTAACGCCAGCCGTCATTCCTAAGAAGAATGGAAATGGCAGCTTAAAAGCCCACTTAGATTCATTTAAATGATGCTTACTCAAAACATTTCCTCCCGCGCATCGATCTAGTAGATGCAACAAATGTGGACATGAGCTTTTTATCCTTTCTAGACCCCAATGTTTCCTCCTGGACTTGCTAGAAACACAACATTCATAAGACCAACGAGGATGTATTGTTAAAACGTCATGCCTTTTAGTCTTAAGAATGTTGGAGCTACGTACCAACGCATGATGTCCCGCATGTTTGAACCTTTGCTGGGAAAAACCATGGAAGCATATATCGACGACATGCTAGTCAAATCAAACTCTCACAAGGATCATCTAGCTCATTTACGACAAGCCTTTCACCTAATGAGATTGCATCGCCTGTAGTTGAATCTAGATAAATGCGCATTTGAGGCCGAGTTTGAGAATATCCTTGGTTTCTTGGTTAGTAGAAGAGGAATCGAAATGGCCCCTAACTAAGCCAAGGCCATCATGCAAATGCAACCCCCTATTACAAAAAAGCAAATCCAAGCTCTCACGAGTAAGCTGGTAGCATTGAACAAGTTTATCTCCCCAACATTAGATCAGCCTGGCTGTCAGTTTCACTCATGAGAAGGTGTTTCTCATTGAAAGGGTGGGACCCGAACGTGAAAAAAGGCCTTCCCATGTCACAAAGAGTATCTCGCCTCTCCCCTGACTTCATCTAAACCTATTGAGGGCAAGGAAATCTATCTATACCCGATGTACCAAGCACAAGAGTGCTACCAACTCTAGTAAGGTCGACGAAGATCTGAAACAGGCGCTAGTTTACTCATGAGTAAGATGTTACGATGCAACCAGGTAATAATCGACTTTTGAGCAAACTGCTAGCCCTCATGATGGCAAGGAAGAAATTACACTCCTTACTTCTAAGCTCACACTATAATCGTCCTCACCAGCTATCCGATCATAGCCATAATCCACAAATCAGAAGCTTTGGGATTACTCTTGAAATAGGTCCCTGAGTGAGTTCAATATCATATATCGCCTGAGATCCGCTATAAAAGGTCAGGTCCTCGCTGATTTCATGGTCGAGATGTCGGATGTGCGACTCGACGTCAAGAAACATTATGGATCCTGAAACCAATGGTCAACCAAAGCAAGAAGAGTGAGTGGTGTTTTCGAGATGATTTTACAATCTCCAAAGGGTTTATCCATCGCTCAGGCTGTTAAGTTTGCATTTGATGCCTTCAATAATGAAGTTGAGTACGAAGCCGTGTTACTCGGGCTACGGTTGGCTAAGGAACTATCAATTGTGAACCTGAAACTCCAATGTGATTCACATTTAGTAGCATCTCAAATGGCAAGGAGAGAGTATGAGGCTGTGCTCTAGCTTGAATGGAACAATATTCAGTAGTTTAAAATCCTTAATTTGTCGGGATTTGCAAAATCTCGTAGCTCAAGTCCCGATATCAGAAAACCGCATGGTCGATGCCCTAGCAAACTTAGCATCCAATGCGTTGTACCCTTGCCAAGTGGAGTTGAACATTATGACCCATCCTTCAATTTCCAATGCTCTAATCCCGACCGCTGAAATCTGGGGTTATAATAGCCTGATATCCCCGATTGCTAGATATTTTAAAAAAATGGGACTCCAGTTCAAGACATATAGCGTATGAGGAAGTTCGAGCAGCTAGGTACGCCTTTGATAAACGAGTATTTTATACAAGCGAATGGCTGACCATACTAGAGATGTGGCGCCGTCGACGAGGCTGGTTTATCAATGTTCACAGAGGTACTGTGAATTCATATTATTACAATACTATGCTATGACAGACATATGGTTTCTATTGGCCTACAATGAAACAATTGTCCGAGCTGTTCATCAAAAATTGTGACACCTGCCAAAAGTTCAGGAATATTATTCATGCCTCAACCACGACGCTCCACTCCATGGCAAGTCCATGGCCTTGCCAAACGGGTACCGGAGACAGGTATGTTACTCAAATTAGTAAAATGAAATTCATTCATAATTACTCGATTACTTCACAAAATGGGCAGAATGGCGCCTACGCGACAAATTAAGGCAAACCACCGACGGTTCAGACAAAGGAACATTATATGTCGGGCCGGTCCATCATTCTATCGCTTCTAACAATGGCCCATACTCATCAATAAGTCGTGACTAAAGAATTCTCCGCACGAATATGGAATAAAATATGTCTACTCCACCCCTCGCTATCCCAATCCAATGGCCAAGACGAGGTTACAAACAAAATGTTTCTCAACTACTTAAAGAAGAAGTTGACATCTAATTGTTGAAAATGGGTAGATTTGTGCCCATATTGCACTCGTGCATATCGCATAAGTCTAAAACAACCTACCGGTGAAACTCCATATGACCTAGCATTTGGAGCCGAAGCATTGATCCCTATCGAATACTCTCTCACGCTCTAGATGAGCTCGAAGAAAAGAGAGATTGAGTTGCCGTCATAATGGCTAAATATCACCGACAAGCCTTTCGACCAAAGGGAGAAAATCATCAAACGTAGAACTTTCAGGAAGGTTGGCCTCATCCTCCAATGAACTTTTGCGGAGGGAAAACTAAAGCCTAATTGGGAAGGTCCATTCATAGTAGTTGACGATGAATCAAAAGTGCGTATAGAATACAATCCCCTCTACCGAAGATGAAATCTTGCCCTGAATTGCATATTTGAAGAAGTATTTTCAGTAATTCTCCATTATCATGAGTTGATTTTTTCCTTGTTCAATGAATGAATAAAAGTTGCTCCATCTCCATGAAGCTTTCCTATGCCTTTGGCAATTTAGCTTTGAATGCCCCAGCCTTGCAAATAAGAAGTCCCTACAAGCCTCCTATGCTCGCAATTAGCCTTCTGATGGCCTTCTCAAATTTCTGGCAAAGATAAGTCCCTATTGTGCTCTCCTATCTTCTCTGGCAAATTAGCCTTGATGGGCCCTATGCCTGGCAGCATAAGTCCCACAGTTTCCTATGCCTTTCGATTTCAAGAAATCTCGACAACCCTAGGCCTTGAGTAGCACAAGTCCCTACAGCCTAAATGCAACATAACTCGCTGTATTGAGAACGAATGTTTAGATTAATGAACAAAGTTATTTTCAAATGCAAACTCACTTTCATTTCAAAATATCGAAAATTCAACGAACAAACCTCCACGGCTAGTTAAGATAAGTTTTTAGAGGGCGCTCGACGGTCCACCTAAGATCAACTGCTTAGAGACTGAATCGGCTCAGGCCGCATCAATTGAGTTTTATGAGAGATATGCGCCGCACGACCTCATCAGCCAAGATTTCAGACACAATAATAATATCGAGCTCTATGCTTACCACCATCTCAGGTTCGAACGACCCGCTCCTCGGGCTCCATTTCGCCTCCTAGGCCTCCCCACACTCGGCTTCGCTTAGCACATCCGCGCTGTGTGGGCTCGGGAGAACATCCTCCAAGAAGGTTCACAGTCCCCACGAGCCATCCACCTACCTTCACTACTCACTAATAGCCATACTGCACTGCTCCACATGCAACCAGCAGCTTGCACATAGAGGCTTGTAATTCCTTCCAAACCCAAGTGCACCTCTCCTCCGATCTCTGAAAGATCTCGGGCTGCCTCTATCTCCCTACTCAGTGAATGCTACACGCCTTCAATTTCAAATTTGGTGACGTCGCGCATCTCTGATGTTTTCGTAGTTTTAGCCACATCGACCTCTAGCTTCGAGTCCCTTCCTCACCCGACGATCCAAACGGGTGTACTCTCAGCCGATTGACCCACTTTAGCCGAGCCTCCAAGTCTTTCTCCACCAGAACCTGGTGAAGTCTGCCACCTTATTGTATATAGCTCCGAGGGCCTCCCTCTCCCCCTTACGAGACATGCGGCTTAGTTGGTGCTTTTTCTATGTCATTGTACTTCTCCATGTAGGCACCGAACATGCTCATCTGCAAGAGTCACAAAGTATAGCAGGTAGAAAATAAAAGATACATACATAAATACTAAGCAAGCAAAGAATAAGGAAGGTGCTTCATGAGGTCACATCTCAAGGGAGTATTTTTCAAAAGGTCTCAGACCCCCCCTTTTATTGCCTCCCTACCATACACCACACCTAACAAGGAGAGCAATTCCTAGTTTGAGTCTTTTAGGAGCGACTCCTCGAACAATGAAAGGTCGGACATAATCGTTTTGAGGGAAGGGGGGGATGTCGGCTTC
Source organism: Tetrastigma voinierianum (assembly GCA_016808115.1). Classification (NCBI taxonomy): domain Eukaryota; kingdom Viridiplantae; phylum Streptophyta; class Magnoliopsida; order Vitales; family Vitaceae; genus Tetrastigma; species Tetrastigma voinierianum. Next base: position 90,782 of record JAEQBH010005340.1, on the reverse strand, counting down.
TCTCTAGACAAAGTATTCCCCGAAGATTCCACGACCTTCCCCTTACCCGAATGCAACTCCTCGGGGTGGCCTTGTCTCACGACCCCCTGATATTCTAATCCCTCCTCGAGGATGGGAGGGAGGACGATGATCCTCGGGAGGAGCATTGGTGTCCCGAGCTCCTCCCTTGGTCGAGGATTAAAAGATCTCCCTACTGCTATGCTCGCTAGTTGTGCACTTGTTGCCAGAGTTCGACAAAGTCTTTGCCTCCTTAGTCTTTTTTTACCGAGCGAAAGAAGGTCGGATGGAGGAGCAAAAAACGGGAAGTCATCGCCAAGATTACCTCCAGCCATCTCCTTGGATGCTTCCTTAACAGAGGTGAGAAGACAATTTTGAACTTGCTTTTTTTCACGACCGTCTCCCGAACCCTCAAAGTTTAAACTCTAGACCTTTGGAAGGATACACTCCTCTGCATAGTCAAAACCCTCTAAATGGTTCGACGACGTTAGAAGATATCTAAAGTCCCTTTCACTGCACGGGTGGTTGAGTATCTTTACCGGCAAGTCAAACTAAGCTGGACATAGGTCATCGACGAGTTTCCCTCGACTCAAGCTACCTACCCACACAAACCATAACATACATAAACAAAATTAAGGTAAGTATTTCCCCTATAACCAAACCATCAAGGCAGGGATAGAGTAGGGCTTAAATCCCTACACCAGACCTGAATCAAGGTCTGCATTCACTTGAAACTCCCAGAGCATGGGTCCCTCACAAACCCCCAAGCACTGAACAATAGCACATCGCCTGAGGTTTATTCTGTTTGTGGGCCATGTCTGGCAACCAATTGCAAACGACTTATCGTAACGCAGGTAATACCTCTCGAGATTATGTCACTTTATAGAATAGGCATAAAGGACCTCCTCCAAGCCCAAGCGCACATCATACTTACGGTTCAATACGCATACCCCTAACAAAACACATATGATGTTCACGTGGGTATGAATCGAATGGAGAAGGGTAAAGTGGAAAAATTGGTACCAACTGAGATAAAACTTAGCCCTTCACTTAAGTGAACCCTCCGGCCAATACAGATATGCTAAGGACTTTCTAAAGTCCCAAGGAGTTGTGCCAAAAACTTGTTGAGACCCAAGATATAAAATATGTTTTCTGATTTTTATGTAAATTGTCTCATTTGAAAATTGGGTTGGTCAAGATCTCTGCAAGTGCACAGGTCATACAAGTAATACAATGGATTTTTAAGTCTAAATATCATTCCCATGAGGATCGATTAGAAATGTTTAAAGATTAACTACCCTCACTACTAAAGACTCTTACTATTTGAATTTCTTGATTCTAAAGATAGATTTAACTTTTTAAGTAAAACTGAAGGAATAAATCATAAATGAAAATTTTGAACTACATGATTAGAGAGCTACTATGAACTCAAACAAATGGGAAAAAAAAAGGTGTTGTGGTCATCACTTTGCAATTTCCAATTAAAATAATGTAATGGATGTGAACCTTGGAGTTGTCAAAGAATAAATTAGTATAGAAATGGACTTCTTAAATTTCTATACATTTCACTATTCGCATTACCACATTTCTATCTCTAGACAATGGGTCTTAAAAAGTTACTTGTATGGATTTGTCTTCTTTAAGATTTGACTATTTTTCCTCCTCAATACTTCACAGTCATTTCTTAGGATTGGAAATTGCTTGCTCCCATGGATAGGATTATGCAAGCTCTCTCCAAAATAAAAGATACCTCAACCATCGATTAGATAATAATTTTTTCTTCCCTTTATTAGAATCTCAGCTAACACTAGGTTGAAGTTATTCCTCTCAATCGAGGTGAAACCTCTCATAATTAAGTTGCTAGATCAGTAAGTGGATCTTATGCCTCGAGCACAATTCTGTTGTCACCCAAGAGAGAGCCTGCAGGTTGGGATCATCACTGATATATCAAGGTAATCCCAACAGTCCATTAGTTCATATAATATTAGTGTAAATGTACCCACAAGTCACCAAGCCATTATTCTCGAAGTAGTCTCATCCTCCGTGGTCAATTCGATGGATTCTTAGAAATTATAACAATGATAATAAATGCCTCTTTGGTTACCTTCCAAACACTGATATTCAGAACAACTCAATGTAGGAGTAATATCAGTTAAATCACTCCAATTTTCTCACCCATAACAACATTAAATCTTATAAACAATCCCAACAAAATATTTTTCCCAAAAAGTGCTTATCCTTTCGAATCTAGATCACAAATCACAATGACTAGTTGATTAAATGAATTCATTTAGATTGCGATCAGAACTGAAGCAAAATGAGTTCCAGAATAATTCCAAATTTCATTCAAATTCAAACATAATTGAAAATGCATTTTACATGAACACTAGTCTCTAATCTGGCCGTATGATCGGGTCAAACTCTAAACTAATATGAATCAAGAAACAACTAAAATAAAATAATAATAGATAAATAAATAAATAAATACATATATATATACACACACACACACACACAATGAGACTTCAGCTTTCCCAAAAAGCACAATGACTTGATGAAAGTAGCTGGAAGCTGTGCACTACTCCCCAAAAGCTTCTATTTATAAGCTCAGGTCTTGGGCCCTTAAAACAAGGCGAGAATCACACACTTCGAAAAGCCCAAAATTCCTACCCTAGTCAGTCACATTCAGTGGATGGATGATGTCACGATATCAGAAGTTCTCGATGCGTTGTGGGTTACAACGATGTCGCAACATCAAAGAAATATGTTTGACACTCTCATTTTCCGTTGTCGAGCCCATGTCGATGATGTCGCCATACGGAGATACATTGTTGCATATTAATTCCTCGAGCGTCGCAAAATTGTTATTCTCGGTTACAACATTTAGTCGGGTGTTGCGAATTATTCACGCGTAACAACATTGCCCCGATGTTGCGACATTGCCGAACCAAGGCCCTTCTGTACATACTTTGCACACAAGTGATTACTGCCGAACCGCGTCGTAATATCACCACGGTTCATTGTGATAATCTCAGGTTGATGTCGCGACGCTGTTGTGATGTCGCGACATTGTATCTTGTTGTTCTACAATTCTCTCCTAATGTCTTTACTAATGTCGCGACATTTATTCGATGATGCAACATTGGACTGATTTCACTAGTCAGGCTGCTTGGGACCGGTGTCACGACATTGACATGTTGGTCACTCATTGATGTTGCGACATTGCCTCTGTAGGTCTGGTCCATTAAGCTAATGTCGCGACATTTCTACTATAATGTTATGACATTAGATCTAGTTGCTTTATAGTCCTCTGCCAGTGTCTTTAGTTGCTGTCACAACACTTGACTTGTCTCAACACTCAGGCTACCTTGATTGAATGTCGCGACATTTTCTATCTGATGTCGCGACATTGAGTATGATGGTCTCTAGTATTCGTTTTCACGTCGCGACATTATATTGATGTTGTGTGACATTTAAACAATGCGCTTTCTTCTCGCCTTATGTCGCAACATGTTTACTGTGATGTCGCGACATTGGATGGCAGACATAATTTGTCTGCTAGAGTTGTTTGTGATGTCGTGACATTTCTACATCAGTGCTTTCCCTTCTCTAGTTGATGTCACGACATTGCCATATTTTCAAGACTTTCTCCACAATATGTCTCGACATTGGAAATTTGTTGAAGCCATGTTGCGACATTGGCCCTTCTTGCACTATGCTACTTTAATACTTCTTTCCTACTCAATTCTCGTTTATTTCCCTTAAGTTTCTACAAAACAACAAATTTGGGTGAAAGCTCCATAATTCTGCATCAAACTGAACTTTTAAACCAAAAATATTCTTGAAAAATGGACTTAAAAATAGATGAGTTTTAGACTCATCAAACTCCCACAAACTTAAAATCTTGCTTGTCCTCAAGCAAAGAAAAGGATATTTGTTTGTCCTCAAACAATAAAAATCAATTTTTGAGATCATTTTTCAATTAATTCATCTTTTAAATCTGACTCTATTTAGTCTATATCATTTCAATGTGATGATTTAAATCTCTAAATTAAGCTTTATCAAAATTTTGAAAATCTCCAATTCAAATCATTTAATGTAGCATGTAATTCATAGTTAATAAACAAATATAGTCCTTGACTATGTGAGGTCATCTTCTCCCTTTATAACCGACTAAGATTAGGTATTTTATGAGATTTCACTTGCAAATTGCCCCTTCTCTCGTGTGAGTATTTTTAAGTCTCATAGGCTTGTTCTGTCATATTATTCTCCACTAATGTAGACATAACACACCAATCAGAATCAAATAGGTCTTTTAAGCTTGTAATGAATTGCTAGGGTACTTGGGAGACAACTAGACATTTAAGGCTCAAGGTTACCCAAACTGCATTCATTTCCTCAACCTCTTTCCTTCATTGCTCATCCTATTTTTCTACTGAACTAGCCCTTCAAACTTCACCAAACTAGATTCTGGTGCATCTTTATGCTTTTCCACCTCTAAAGCTTCTTGTTGTTTTTATTTTCTGTTCCACTGCTATTTTCAATTCTCTCGCTCCGTGTTTTTCTATCCTTTGTTTAAAAATTGAGCTGGTGCAATTGTTTTACCTTTTAAGCTTTCTACAACCCTTTAGCAAGCTTTGGGTTAGTAGTTCTTTATACTACTGGCATTAGGTACTAAAGAACACCCCTAAGGACTTAATTTCTCTCAAGGTTGTGCTTCCTAGTAAAACTCACTCTGTAACTTCTTGCGCTCTCACTTTTTTTTTTTTTTTTTTTTTTGCACCTCTTCTAGTACAACTTTTTTTTTTCTTAATTGTTCTCCTTTCTCATCCTTTATTCTCCTCTTTCTTTTCAATTCAAACTTGCACTCCCCCAAACTTATCCTCCTTCACATTTCTTCTACATTAATTTGCAGTTTTAGGTAATTTAAGGTTCTTTACTATAAAGATAGAATTTAAGGAAGGGTGAAGGCTCTTCTTTTTTGTCAGACATAAATAGCCTGCAGTTCAAATAGGTACTAAGGTATATGCTCATAGCATATCAAGGGTAGGCTTTTGACTGTATTGTTCAATTTGAATAGAATTACTAACTTTATTAACCTTTATTTCAATTTCAGTTTTTAGTAATATGAAAGTTTAGCTTCTTTATTATTGACATCACAACTTATCCTGTTTGCAATTAAGACTTTAGCCTGTTTCGTACATAACAATTTGTCAGGTTGTTCACTTTACATTTAACTATGACTGTTATTATTCAATTCATTATGTGGACCACAATAATACTAACATTCCATCAATTTTCTTAAAGTTTTTAAACAAACCAATACAACATTTACCGAAAATATTCCATGTCATCCAACACTCTTCTAGTCAAGCAAATGCCATACAATCAACGCTTCGAATTTCCTTTATTCACCAACAAACACAAGGTTCAGATTTTATTAACATTCCTAAGATTTCGAAATTAAAAGGTAATAACAAACAAGAAACTTTTATACACAAAAATTTTAGAAACTGCTCTTTTATTAGGAAGAGGGAAGAATTACATTATGTTATTTATAGGGCAAAAAGAATGATAGAGAATTGTACAAGAAAGAGAGAATGAGGGATAGGAAGCTATCTCTTTTTCCTATGTCACTGAGATCTTAAGGGCTTGAGGTTCACTGCTTCAAACTTGTAACTTGCATTGGAGGGTGTGAACTCTAGAATGGAGGTTCTGCTTGAGCCGAGCCTCCATTCCCCACAAGAGATACCACTATCGCATCCTTATGTTTTGCCTGATGAGCTCACTTTGCCTCGCCCTCATGGGAAGGAGTTCAGTGGATTGCTCAAATTCACCTTAGGCTTGATACATCTTTACAAGGTTTTTGGTTCACCAGATCTATGCTCTCTATCCATAACTTCTCCTCAGAGTTCAAGATGGACTCTAGCTCTTCATCCCTCTTTTAGATGGTTGCTCTGATCTCTTTCCGGTGTTCCTTGTAAAGATAATTAAATGCTTCAAATTATTCAAGCAAGCTCCGCTCCATTTCCTCTCCTCGACTTCCATCAACTGATCAACTTCGATCCCTTCAACTCGATCCTATACAAAGGCCTTTTCTCTTCTTTAAGTTCAACCTCAATGCCTCATTCTTGTTTGATAACTCTTCCACTCTCATCCCCAACAAGCCTCCGCTACTAGGTTTTCTTTCTTTATTCCCCTGTGGCAGCCCATTTCTTCATCTCTCCACCCTCGCCCTTCCCTAAACCAAGCCATCTCTCCTCTTCATTTCTTCTATCTACAACAAGGAGAATAAAGGTTGTCAGATCGTCTCGCCCCTTAGTGTTGTCCCGCTCGCTCTTCGCTGAGTAGGTATTGTATCTTCTTTAGCCCCAAGGGAGAGCACTGGTTGCTTTGGGTAATCTTCAAACCCCCCACCACCCTTTCTTCTATCTCTAGTCTTTTTTCAACTGTAGGGATCATTCTCTCCTGCAATTCTAAAGTCAGCTCTTTCTCTTCCCTTGTTCTCTCAACTCAACATGTACTCTGAGCTTTTAGGACTCTAAGAAGTGAGAGGTGAGGATTCAGGCATTTCCTCCCTCGTCTCACGTATCAGCTACACCCCTGATACACAGAGTGATCAAGGCAAGGTGGGGGATATTCCCTAAGAAATTATTCTCGGGGTAGTCTGGGATGGAATGCTCCACAATCTTCCCCACATTCAAGTTAAACCCCTTGACCAATGCATATAACAGTATGGCACGGTCTTTTCTCACTATGGAGACGTGCTTTGAGGGGGTGAGAACAGAGTTGATGAAGTAGAACCATACCTTTATTACTTCCAATAAGTCGCCCGTCGAGCATAGCTGCGAATGGTTTTGGTCCCCACCATAACCCTGCACTCGGCCCTCGTTAACCCTTGACGATCCTTCAACTTAGCCTCTGAGTTGAAACCATACTTCTTGCTACTCATTCATCGACCTGCGCCCTAGTGTGAGCTGGGAGATGGCCCTCTCCCCAAAAGGGATCCACCTCCCCTTGACATAGCACGTTAAGTTCCTTCGCTTCACCTAGACATGAAACTCCTTGACTAGCCCAGATCTCAGCCTTCCTGTGTTACTTAACCTTTCTAGCCTCGTCGCCGATCTCCTCCTTAAATCCAGACACTACTCCTTAAACCCTTTCTTCTACAAAGCTCTTTCTTCGCGATGCTTCTGCATTACTTCGCTCATTTGTGGGAGTATGGGCTCGGCTTACCACCACTTCAATCTCTTCAAGCACGACTTCGAGGGCATTCTCTTGGTTTTCCTCCCTTGCCATTTCTTTCCCAGCTTCATCCGCTCTTTCTTGTAAAATCTCCTCCACTACACCTCCTTTAACTTCATCGAGGGTTAGAGAGCTTTGATTCGACATGGTTTGGATGTTTGTGAGGTTTTGAAAGTATGGAAATATTGATGTGACAATGAAAATTTCTCAAAGTCTTCCTTTATAGGAGATTTGCCTTAACTGCGATGTCGCTGACAATGACTTTATGATGTCGCGATAATGATTTGATGTCGCGGGAATGTCATGGCCATGTCGCGACATTGTTCAAATTTTCTGTTAGGTTTTAGTGAATGTCGCGACGTTGGAAATGTAATGTTACGACATCAACTTGATGTCGCAGCAATGTCACGACATTGCTTTGAAGTCAGTCTTGGTATAGCTCTTGTATCTTTGCGATGTCGCGACATTGAAATGTTGATGTCGTGACATTGGAGCAGTGTTGTTCATCTATTAATGTGATGTCGCGACATTGACAATTATGATGTAGCGACATTGGCTCAATGTTCTCTTGTATATTTACAATGTCACAGATTTGAGATCTAATGTTATGATACAAGGTAATGTCACTATGATGTCATGATTCTCAGGGAAAACTTTTTTGAAGCTCTCGGAGTCACGACATTTCTATTGATGTCGCAACATCGAATGAGAGTTTAGCCTTTTAAGCAGAAACATTGCACTTGTTTTCCCTTTTTTATGTCTGCAATTTCAATTCATGTTTGTGAATATAAGTCTAAAGATGTCGAAGGACCTCAATTCAAACATAAAATAAAGTAACATTCTCGCATTTTCAATTTAATCAAGCAGTACTTATTCATACCTATCGAGAAATTTCCACACAACCATTCAACAAGGACAATCAAGCTACTAGTTGATTTTCTAACTCAAAACAAACTATATTCCCAAACTTATTCATGCATCATCTCTAAAGAAATAGAGTTAAAAGTAAAACCCCTTTCAGAGTAATCTCTCGCATAATTCACCGTTAGATGCTTTAAATTGATCATGCATCCTTGTAGATTTTTCATCCCGCATTTAGAAAATTGTAATCCAATAATTGGTAAATAATTTTATAACAAAACTAAACTACTTACACTACTCAAACATACAAAAATTTTAACCAAAGCAAATTAACTATGAAAAAAAAAAAAATTGCTTAGGTCGGGCTCTCTGCTAGTCGGCCATGTTTTATGTCTCTAGTTAGACATTTGCTGCAGTGTTTTCTCTCATTTCAGAAATTATGTCCATTTCTTCAAATCTGGGACTCTTCCTCATTTGATCTTCCTCCTAGGTAGTGTTTCAGCCTTTGACCATTAACCCTAAACTAATCTCCGTAATTAGTTCATGTTACCGCTCCAAAGGTTAATCAGAATCATTGTATATGGACCACTCCACCTTGATTTGAGTTTTCCCGAAAAGTTTCACTTTGGAATTGCATGTATGACTTGATCTCCTACTCTGAACTCTTTCCTTAGAATCTTTTTGATCTTCACTTTTAGTCTTATCCTTTAGATTCGCATTATCATAGGCTCCCATTTCTCACCTTTTTTAATTCATTCAATCGAGAAGCTCCTTTTCTTTTATAGCTTGGAAATCAAAGTTTAGCTTTTTTATTGCCCACATTACTTTATACTCAAGTTCCAAAGGTAGATGACATTGCTTTCCATAGACAATTCTGTATGGGGACATCCCAATAGGGGACTTATAGGCAGTTCTATAAGCCCACAATACATCTTCCAGCTTAATTGACCAATCTTTTCTACTGGCATTAACTGTCTTTTCAAGAATATTCTTTGATTTACAGATATTCTGTGCTTCCCCATTTGACTGAGGTATAACCCAAACTCATGACATGTTTGACTCTATATCTTCTCATGAGTTTATAAAAACAACTTGTTTGTAAAATGGCTTCCTCATCACTTATAATAATTTTAGTGGGCTCCAAATCGCTTAAAGATGTTCTTTAAATAAAACCCCACAACTGTATTACAAGATTTTGGGGCAAGCTATGGCTTCCAACGTATTTTGATACATAATCCATAGCCTAGAGAATGTATGAGTTTCTAAATGAAGGTGTGAAAGGCCCCATGAAGTTTATGCCCTACATCAAAAATCAGAACATCAATTTCGCAGAGGCATCTCATTTCTTCTATTAATATTGTCCATTCTTTTCTGTCACAATGTTTGACCCATTCAGCAACAATCTTTAAATAAAGTTACAATAAAACTGACCGGGAGAAATTTTCTAGGCTGTTCTATCTCCCCTATGAAAGTGTCCCCTCCATATGGAGTATTAGTTTCAGTATTTATCCAAAACTCCAAATTCTTTGTTTTTAGTCTTTTGGTACACATCTTCTAATGAGATCTGCTCCTCATTCTCAAAAAATCAATGGTTTATCCAGATATATATAAAACCCCACATCATTTCACTTTCTTTTTCATCGGTAGCTAAATTCGTGGCATAAGTCTACAAGCCGTAAAATTTAATGGGTCATTATCACCATATTATGGTGTTTGAACCGACATTTTGAAAAAGATGCTCATCGTGAAATTTTTTCTATTTCATTCCTCTTCCTCTTCCTCGTATGTTTTTCCATTCTTGACAAGTGACCGCCATCACATTGGTTTACTCCCCTGTCCTTAATTTCCAGATCAAACTCAGAAGAAGATACCCACTGGACCAAATCTAGGGCTTACTCATCTTTTATTTTCTTATTAGAGATGTAATTACTGCATGATCAGTGTGTATGGATTATTATGGGAACCCAATAGATATGGTCTAAATTTTTCACAAAACCATTGCCAAAATCTCCTTCTCTCAGGTGTAGTAGTTCCTCGTGGTGCCTCATTGAAGGTTTGATGACATGCATATGGCCCTGAAAATTTTCTCCTCTGTCATTAATCCAAAACTGCTCCCATTGCATAGTCGCTAGCATCACACATGATTCAAATTTTGTTTCACTTTAATGTTGCTAAGATGGAGTTATAACCCAATTTGACTTAATATTTCAAATGCATAAGCATGATTCATCAAAATCAAATTTTGCATCTTTTTCCAACACTTTATATAATGGTATTGAGATTTTTGAGAAGTCCTTTATGAATCTCCTATAAAATCCATCCAAAGATGTCCAGAAACTTTGGTCCCTTTAATCATATAGGTGGCAAAAGAGTTTTTATGACAGAAACTTTTGCTTGATCAACTTCCAAATTCTTAGTCGTTGTAAATTTTTTTGGTCCTGGCATACCCTTCGTTACATGAAATGGCATTTTTCCGACCCGTGAGCTAAATTCTTGTCTTAGCACCTCTTTAGTATAGTCTCTAGATTTTTAAGGCAATGCTCAAAACCTATCTCAGATAATTCCAGAAGTCATCCATAAAAATTTCCATCGTTCTTCCACCGATCTCAAAATACGACATCATACACTCGAAGGTGGCAGGAGCATTACATAATCTAAATGGCATCCTTCTAAATGCAAAGGTGCCATAATGACATGTAAAAGTAGTTTTCTCTTGGTCCTTAAGGGCTATGGCAATTTGATTATACCCTGAATACCCATCAAGAAAACAGAAATAAGGGTGTCCAACCAACCTATCCAGCATCTGATCAATAAAAGGTAGAGGATAGTGATCCTTTCTAGTTGTTGTGTTCAATCTTTCTTGCTAATCACTCGCACACTCTCCATCCTATCACAATTTTGCAGAACTAATTCATTCTTCTCATTTATGATCATGTTGAATCCACCCTCTTATGAACCACATGAACTGGCTTTACCAGCACGGCCTCTGAAACAGACATATAAAACATGCATTCAACCATTTCGCATTCTTTTCTAACAACTTCTTTCATTACTAGATTCAGTCTTCTTGATGTTAATTATGTTTTTCATTTTCCTCCAACAAGATTTTATGCATACATATGGAATGACTGATTCCTTTTAAATCTTTTATAGACTAAGCAATGGTTCCCTTATATTCCCTAAGAATTTCCAGCGCTCGTGCTGTCAAGCCTTAATTGATATAATTATTGGTTTAGATTTTTCAGCTTCTAGAAAGGCATACTTCAAATGTTCAGGCAGTTCTTTTAGAATTAAACCCTCTGAGCTTGTATTTCCTTCAGTTCCTTCTCTCTTCATAACTACCGACTTTTTCTCGTGATCAAGTTTCATTAATGAGTACTCGCTCTTTTAGTTCAAAATTGAGTTCAAAATTCACTATTTAGATATCAAGATACTGAAATTCATCTCATTTTCATTCATTGAGCTTTGAATCTTACAATCATTTAACAGTTCAGAATTGATGAGGGTTTTTGCTTCTACAATCTTACAATCAGTATTTTCAAACTCTGATTTAGATTGAAGTACACTGCCTCATCTCCAACCCTGAGAGTAAGCTCTCCTTTCTTCATATCTATCAAAGCTACTCCAGTGGCAAGGAAAGGCCTTCCTAGTAGCAGTGGGACTTGTTTGTCTTCTTCAATATTGATCACCACAAAGTCCACTGGAAAAATGAACTTCCCCACTTTGATAAGCACATCTTCAAGAATACCCTCAAGTTGAGCCAAGGTTTTGTCTGCCATCTGCAAGGTCAGCTGTGGAAGTAAGCTCCCCCAAACTTAGTCTTTGACTACAATAAGGGCATTAAGCTAATGCCGGTCTTAACCACACATCAAGCCCCCATTCTCAAAATTCCTATGATGCAAGTTAGATTAGAAGCCGCTCGATCCTGCATTTTTATTGGTAAAGACCTCTGAATAACTGCACTACAAGTTTTTGTTAGATTCACCACTCATTTTTCAACAATTTTCTTCTTTTTGCTAAGTATATCCTTCATGAATTTAGCATAGTGAGGCATTTAAGTCAATGCCTCTGAAAAAGGGATATTGATCTCTATTTTCTTGAACATGTTCAAGAATATAGAGAATTGCCTTCTTAGCTTCAGCTTCGTAGCCTCCGAGGAATGGAACTTGAGGTTTGTGTTTGAACCTCCTTATTTCTTCTAGATCACCTTTTCAACTCGGTCGTCTCTACTGCACCTTTACTCCTCTTCATTAATTTTTTAACTGTACTGCTTTGTTTCTTCTCCAATTTTTGTATGTTTTTCTTCCTCGGTTTTCTTCTTTTCATTTCTTCTTTCTTCTAATCCTTTGCCACTCCTTAAAGTCACTTCAATGTAGTCTTTAGGATTCTTCTTAGTATCACTTGGGAAGACATCCTTTTCGACTCGGTTCTCGCAGATTGCTGTGGCTAATCAAGCTCTAATTGCTCCGTATATTTCAGAGAGACATTTGTGTTGGTCAGTGATGCTTATGTTTTCCTCGAATGCCATACCTTAGCAAAATTTTTCTCATGTATATTCAGCAGCCTTTTGTTATCTCCCATAAAGCTTATCATTTATTCTTCAAAGATCGACCTTCTTCGTCTTGATTAATAACTCTCCGCTGTTCTTACTACCTCCTCGAAACCATTTTAACTATGCTACTAATGATAATTTCGCATGTGTCTCTCGCCCTTGGTTGTGGCTATAGGTCCATATGAGAAATTTCCTCATGGTTTCTCACGTCGTGTGTAGTGAGTCGAAGATTTGTGTCATTTCTGAAGTTGTAACCCCTATTGCCATTAATAAATTGAACTTCCACCTGCTGATAAAGACCATCTTGAGCCAGTCCTTCATCATTCAAAGCTTTTTGTTGATCTTCCACTGTTCCAACAAGATGAGCAGACCGATTGCTTCTTTCTTGCATATTGACTTTGTTCATCAAAGCATCCAATTTTGCCTCTATAGCTGACATTTTGTTCAATTCTATCACACCACTTTCAACCTCGCTAATGCTACGTCGCTTCCCAAAGTCTTTAGATGGAGCTCTATAATTGCTCTTTGCTAGATCTTCTATTAATTGATTTGCCTCTTCAGCACTTTTTCTTTTAAAGGCTCCACAACATGCTACATCTATGATCCCTTTGGATGTGTAGTTCATGGCATGGTAGAAAATATCCATCTGCGTGATCTGATCAATCCCATGCATTGGACATCTCTTGAGCGGCTTCTTATATCTTTCCCAGGCATTATAAAGACTTTCATTTTCACCCTGCTTGAATATAATGATTTCTCCTCTCCTCTCTGAAGTAGGAGTAGGAGGGGAAAAACCTACCCATGAATGCTTCAACCAGCTCATCCCAAGTGTTCAATGATCCATAGGGGAGTGATTCAAACCAGCTTGTTGTTGTATCCCTTAAGGAGAAAGGGAGCAACTACAACTTAATCACATCAGGCCTTACCCCATTTAGCTTCATAGTGTTGGCCATTCTAAGAAACCTGCCCATGTGTTCATTGGGGTCTTCATCAAGACGACCACAAGTAAACCTGACTACCGACTCACGGTGATCGCCAAGTGTGCTTAAGCTCAAAGTTGCTCTGCTTCCACCATGTATCATCACTACTGAATAATCATCTCTGATAACAAGTTTCCAAAAATCTTCCATAGTTCTTTGCCCTTAAGGTCTGTCAACCTTCTCAGCTAGAATCTACTGTTGTATCTCCCTTTGCTCTACCATAACCACTGTTTTAGCAAATCTGACTTTCTTCAAAATTTTCAACGTCCTTTCTAATTCAGTGTCTAATGGAACCAGTTCTGATTCTGGTTTACTATGCATGTGAGGATTCCCTGAAATGGAAACACATTGAAATCAAATAAGATCAGTAAATACATAAATATATCATAACGTGTTTTCATTAAAGATTAGTAGCTAATTCAGCTACTGCAGTTAGAACTATTTTTTTTTAAAAAAAATTTGATAAAAGAAAAAATATCCAAACTAGCAATTTTCTCTTTTGTAAGAATATTAATCCTTAAACTCTATTTTCATTTTGATCCCCGACAACGGCACCAAAAACTTAATATTGACCTAATCTGACCAAATAATTAACACTGCTACCAAGGACTTTCTAAAGTCCTATGAGTCAGCCAAAACTCTGTAGAGAATCCAAGATATAAAAATATGTTTTCTGCTTTTATAAATTGTCCTATCGAAAATTGCTGGTCAAGATCTCTGCAAGTGCACAGGTCATACAAGTAATACAATAGATTTTTAAGTCCAAATATCATTCCTATAAGGATCGATTAGAAAATTTTAAAGATTAACTACCCTTACTACTAAAGACTCTTACTATTTGAATTTCCTGATTTTAAAGATAGATTTAACTTTTTAAGTAAAAATGAAGGAATAAATCATAAATGAAATTTCTGAACTACATGATTAGAAAGCTACTATGAACTCAAACAAGTGGGAAAAAAAAAGGTGTTGTGGTCATCACTTTGCAAGTTCCAATTAAAATAATGTAATGGATGTGAACCTTGAAGTTGTCCAAGAATAAATTAGTATAGAAATAGATCTCTCCTAGCTCTATACATTTCACTATTCAAATTACCACATTTCTATCTCTAGACAATGGGTCTGAAAAGTTACTTATAGGATTTGTTCCTCTTTTAAGATTTGACTATTTTTCCTCCTCAGTACTTCATAGTCATTTCTTAGGACTAGAAATTTCTTGCTTCCATGGATAAGATTATGCAAGCTCTCTCCAAATAAAAAGATACCTCAACCATCGATTAGATAAGAATTTCTTCTTCCCTTTATTAGAATCTCAGCTAACACTAGGTCAAGAGTTCTCCTCAATCGAGGGTGAAACCTCGTAATTAAGCGTCGCTGCATCGCAGCGGATCTTATGCCCTGCACACATTCCCGTTGTCACCTAGAGAGAGCCTTGAAAAAAAGAGGTTGGGGATCATCACTATGATATATCAAGGTAATCCCAAAGTCCATTAGTTCATATAATATTACAGAATGTATCCAGTAAGTCACCGCCATTATTCTCATATAGACTCACTTCATGTCACCCGATGGATTCCCGAAATCGTAACAATGATACAAATTCTTTTGATACCAAACACTGATATTCAGAACAACTCAATGTAGAAGTAATATCAATTAAATCACTCCAAGTTTCTCACCCACGACAACGTCAAATCTTACAAACAATAATCCCAACAAAATATTTTTCTTAAAAAGAGCTTATCCTTTCAAATCTGGATCACAAATCACAATGACTAGTTGATTAAACGAATTTATGTAGATTAAGCATCATAACTAAGAAATGAGTTCCATTTCGTCCAAATCCAAATATAATTGAAATAAATTTACATGAACACTGTAAATGAATTCCAGTCACAGATAGATCACACTTAAAACTAATATGAATCAAGAAACAACTAAAATAAAAATAATAATAATAATAATAAATATATATACAATGAAACTTCAGCTTTCTTAAAAAGCACAAAGACTTTATGAAAGTCGTTGGAAGCTGTGTACTACTCCCTAAAAGCTTCTATTTATAGGCTTAGGTCTTAGGTCCTAAAAACAAGGCGAGAATCACGCACTTCGAAAAACCTAAAATTCCTACCCTAGTCAGTCGCCCGATGTCGTGGATGATGTCGCCACATCGTAGTTATCAATGTTAGGTTGGCAAATGATGTCGCAACATCAAAGAAATCTGTTTAACACTTCTCATTTTCCAGTGTTGAGTCCATGTCGTGACGATGTCGCGACATGGAGATACATTGTTGCATATTAATTCAAATGTCGCATGCACTGCTATTCTTGTGTTGCGACATTGCTAGAACTGAGGCCCTTGCTTGTACATACTTGCATTGATGTCATGACATTACTGGAAATGATGTCGCGACATTGATCATTTAAGTTCATTGTGATGTCGCGACATTGTATCTTGTTGTTCTGCAGTTCTCTCCCAATGTCTTTACTGATGTCGCGACATTTATTCGATGACGCAACATTGACCGATCACCAGTTAGGCCGTTTGGGACCGATGCTCCGACATCGACATGTTGGTCACTCGATGCTGCTATTACTGTCTATAGGTCTGGTCCATTAAGCTAATGTCATTACATTTATGCTCTAATGTCACGACATTAGATTCAGTTACCTTCTTAGTCCTCTCGCTTGTCTTTAGTTGATGTCGCGACATTTGACTTGTCTTAACACTCAGGCTGCCTTGATTGAATGTCGCAACATTTCCTATCCGATGCCGCGACATTGAGTGTGATGTTCTCTAGTATTCAAGTTTTGGCTAATGTCATGACATTATATTGATGTTGTGACATTTAAACAATGCAAACTCTTCCTCAAATTGATGTTGCGATTCATTTGTGATGTCACGACATTGATGGTGGATAATTTGTCCTATTAGAGTTGTTTGTGATGTTGCGACATTTCTACATCAGTGCTTTCCCTTCTCTAGCTAATGTTGCGACATTGGAAATTTGCTCAAGCCATGTTGCGACATTGTCCCCTTCCTTGCACCATGCTGATTTTTACTCATTTTTCTATTGAATTCTGCTTATTTCCCTTAAGTTTCACTACAAATAATTTTTGAAGGAAAGCTCCATAATCCCGCACAACCGAACTTTTTAACCAAAAAAATTATTGAAAAATGAACTTAAAAATAGATGAGTTTTAGACTTATCAGCGAGACACTCAAAATCCACATTAAATGCACTAGTCTTATGGAGAAGCACGCCATCACAAAGCCGTATCAAGAACCGCCATATGTATAGAGCAAGATCATGGAGGCGCAAGGCAAATGTGTCACTTGGCCCACGATTTACTCCAAGATCAAAGAGGCTTGGCACTGGTCTCAACCCTAATGGCCTACAACGACTGTGAGAGTGGACCAGTGGAATGGGATGTCAGTGAACTCACATGACTATCAAAGCGACGACCGAATCGAACAAGACCCGATATGTTCCTGTATAGGTAAACCGATCTGGTCGATACAAATTGCAAAGAAAGCATGTAACTCACAAAGGTCGGGCATACTACCATTTCGGTCACATTGGGCATTAAGGTGATAGTTATCGAGATTGGTGGACCAAGTCGTCTCGGGCATCAAAGAAGCGGTCATACTAAGTAGGACACGTGGACAATCGTGGAGTCCCTTGACACTGTCACCCATGACTCATTACTCTACTACTATGTACATTATGCCATGATCAAGTGGATCACTCATAGTATTCACGGCGTATATCCCAAATTAGTATATATAAACGCGGTGTTTCGTATGGCAAAGGGTCGAATGTTGAATTTTAGCAATACTGTAAGTGGTAAATTGATAGGTTTGAAATAACGGGCGAGCCCAAGATATAAGCCCAAACGCCGCACTAAAATGGGCCCAAGACAGCAATAGGCCCTAATGGTATCCTCAGCAGCCCAAAACTAGGGCCCAAATCGCCCTTTAAAAGGTTATGTCTTCATGAACCTGATTAGGAAACATTCATCTCCACCAATCAGAAAGTAAGATATTCTCTCACCCTTCAACATCCTATTACTGGTTTACTTATAAGGGAGTTAAAATCTCCTACCCAGAGAGAAATATTGCATCATCCTGAACTCAGAAACATACTATTCAAGCACATCATCCAACTAGGAAACATACTATTGAGTATCATAATCCAATTAGGAAAGTTTCTATGATCATCCATTACAATACTGTGCCACCCCATAAGTGAAAGGTACACAGATTTATGCATCAAAACTTCATTCTCTAAGCAGTTGATCTTCCTTCCTGAAAGAACTAACTTAGCACGGAGATACACAAAGAAGCCCCTCGGTTTATCCTTGCTGCTCTTGTATTCAGAGGAGCCCACGACCAGCGCGCCGGATCGATCCAACAAATCCAAGACGCTCAAGCCCGCTCGTTGAAAGCATCAATGTAATAATAAATTGTTTGGAAGATTTTTAATCCTTTCCAATTTGTGTTTTTGATTTGCTCATTGCTTATTAGAATTAATCTAGACTATGTTTGATTCCTAGAAAATGTTAAGGAAAATGCAAGAGAAAGAAAATATGAAGAAAAAGTGGGAGGAAAAAATGAAGGAAAAATAGAATTAAATCTCATATATTATTTTATTTATTTCTTCAAACAAATTTTATTTTAACTATTAATATAAAGATCAAATAATTTAAGAATTGGTAAATTTTAAGTAATTTTAGCTTATCTTGTAAGTTTTAAGTAATTTTATTTATATATTGTAAAAAAGCAATTTATTTATATTTTATTTTCTTATGGATATTTTTGATTCAAGAATTGAGAACAAAAGGAAATAAAATATGAAGGAAAAGTAGAAGTAAAGTGAACAAGGAAAATAAAAAAATATAATTAAATTCTCTAAGTAATATTTTTATTTGCTATCTCAAATTAATTTATTTATTTAAACTAATTAATATAAAGATTAAACAATTTTAAAATAATTTAATTTTCTAAGTAATTTTATTTATATTTGATTTTCTTTTTAATTTTTTTTTTATTAGACCATCAAACATAAAAAAAAAAATTATTTTTCTTTCTTTCCTTAGTATTTTTTGAGAACAAACACAACCTAAATTTTTTTATTAGACAATTAAACATGATAAAATAATTTTCCTTATCCATCATAGTGTTTCCCCCCTCCCCCTTAACTTATTTTCTGGGTCAAGGAAGTCACACTATCACAATACTATCATCTTGCTTCACCACTAGTTAGGACGTGGTTGTCAAAGTGACGATTGCTCTATCTCTTAGGTGGGGTGTTCCATCACATCATGGAGCTAGAAATAGGTCAGTAAAAGAAAAGAGAAGGCAGTTGAGTAGGTAGAGCTAAACAGTGCAATGGGGCACATAAACGGACAAATCACATGGTTTTATATTGCGACGATCGAGAGTTTTTGGACACAATACTTAGAAAGAAAAAATCCAAAATTTGTTTCATTTCAAAATTACGCCTAAAATCCATATTGCGAACGAATGGGTAATTTCCATCACAGTTGTAAACGACGGCCTTTAAGAATCTAAACGCCAAGGCTCACAACGCCGGCTATTTAATTTAAAAAAATTTCAATGACCGGCGTTCTGAACGACGGCTATTGAAATAAACCAAAGGCCGTTGTTCACAACGACAGCCAAATCTGGATTTTTTCATTTATGCAATTCTTTAGTTTGCCGCCATGAATCGAGCCGCGGGAATACCGGATTTTTTTGTCTTTATGGTAATTTATGCTATTCAAAGGTATTCATCGAGTTTTCGATCATAAAGTTGTAAATTTAAGTGGTTTAGGAATGTGGTGAGGAAATCAGTGGGATTGAGTAATCATTGGTGAGAATTTGGAATTAGGAGGTGTTTTATTTTTCGTTGTAGAGTTTCTGAATTTGATGGAGCAAGGTGAGGAGGGATTTCCTCCAAAAAGGTTCAATCGGATGATGGTAGGGATCGAGGCTGGATGTGTCGGACAATATTCCACTGAAGAAGCTCTGCAAGGCAGCTGGATTCGGCTGCTTCTATGTTAGTTCATCGACTACAGTGGTCTTGGTCGGAGCACTCGCGGTCTCAGCCTCTCAGGCACAGTCGGCAGCCAGTGGCGATATCGGTGCCACCCTGTGACGACTCATCCTTCAGTGAGGGTTGTGTAAGTTTCAGTCTGTTCTAGCTTTCATGGAACTTGTATTTTGTCTGGATAATTTACTTGAGTTTGAACTGCTTAATTTTTTTGGAAATTTGGGAGGTTGTAGATTGAATTCTTTTTAATGATTGTTACTTATCTTATTATGTCCCACTCTCCTTGTTGCTCTGATTTGGTTTTTTTATTTTTTATTTCCTATTTTGATTATTATTTTTTTTTATCAATTGCAATTATTTATTTTATATTTGCAGAGGTGTACATCATATGTGTTGTTTCAACCTTATCCAATCATAGCCACAAAATTTTCATTTTCCAAGTTGGCATAAAGCACAATGAATTTTTGTCAAAACGTATTCTTGAGGTTCCTAATTGATATATATATATATATATATATATATATATATGTATATCACTTAGGTTATTAATAATAAAACTTGTTGTTGTACACTTGAATTTAAAAAGTTTTGAACTTGTTTCTCTGTAAGTGTGGGAATGGTGAATTGGACTAAAAAATAGTGCATTTGATTCCTTGATGTGTACATAAAATTTGGTAAATATGTGAGAATCCATTTGTATTGCTGTGGTGATCTCTTGATAATCAATGTGCTTTTTAAAACTGATGATCGGGAAACCTAAAGCTACCTGGCTCACTGGGCTCACTCATTTCACTCGAGGATTCGCTTAAATCCGCTTGCTTGAACCGATGATTTAATAAATATATTATTTATATATTATTAAAATTAATAATATATATATATATATATATATATATATATATATATATATATATATATATATATATATATATAAGTAAATAAATTAAAATCATATAATATTTATCTTTGATACTTTTTTTTGAAATATTTATCTTTAATACTTGATATTATTAAATATAAGTGTAATTATAATAATATTTTAAATTTTATAAAATGAAATAATTTTAATGTTTAAACCTAATATATCCAAAAGAATTAAAATTAATTATTTTATTCTAACTAATATATATATATATATATATATATATATATATATATGCAAATAAATTAAAATCATATAATATTTATCTTTGATACTTTTTTTTTTTTAAATATTTATCTTTAATACTTGATATTATTAAATATAAGTGTAATTATAATAATATTTTAAATTTTATAAAAATGAAATAATTTTAATGTTTAAACTCTAATATATCCAAAAGAATTAAAATTTAATTATTTTATTCTAACTAATATATATATATATATATATATATATATATATATATATATATATATATATATATATGTATATGCTTATTTTGCAATTAATATAACAAGTTGGCTAATGATATAATATTTTAATTTAATCTAACATACCATCGCTGCCTAATGATCCTCCATGTTTTCCCAAGCTCTAAGGTCCAGTTCAAAACCCCTTGAATGCAAATTTTTCTTGATTTTGCTACACTAATAGTATAATCCCCACATCGGTTGGCTACAAAATCAAGTAGTCTTTATAAATAAATATCCACACATATATGGATGCATAAATTGATCCACTTATACCAACTAAAAAAGCAATGGTGACTTTAAAGATTTAAAGCTGTACTTATTACGACATTTGCAAAAGCGACACCCAATTTAGTGACCCAAGTGCTAAGCCTAGACCGGTCTGATTCCAATGAAACCGCCTCGTCGAGCGGTTCGATGGTTCAACCGCCGGCTTAGCTATTGATTCCGCTCGTGTCCAATGCCGAAAGGGGGAACCGGACTCTTGATTCTCTTGAATATATGATGCATTTATGTATAGGATTTTTTGTACAAACTTGAACTTTGTCCAATTCTAAATGCTCATCCATATATGTATGCACAATGACATAACTTTGGGAAAACTATTCAAGGTGGAAAACTTGATATGTAAGCTCAATCATATTATTTTCGACTAGTAATAGAAGCCAATCTATATTATTAATTTTATTATAATATATCTCCTTCCTTTTTCAGAAACCATCCCCCTGCATCACGCACTTATTAAGACCCAATATTGATGTAAAGATGTACTCCAAAGAAGCAAAAACAATGCAATCGCAAACACTCTCGATGCTTGAACCGTGAGTATTTACCTCTCTACATGCAATCTTATTATGAAGAAACACTTCATTGAATTGATTTTTATTCTCCTTCTGAATTGTTATGGTGATATAATTTAAGTGAATATCTGCACAAATTACTCCACTATGTAGATTTGGGCTTTGTGCTTTGGTGCTATTCTTATGTTCCACTATGCCATCTTGGTTGTTGTTTTTGTTTTGTTGTAAATGTACCAAATCATGCATATACCAAAACATTTATGTACCAAAACATTGTATGTACCAAATCATGCATATATCAAAATATTTAAATATATTAAAACATTTTATACAAATTTCATATAAAATAATATGTATCAATGTGTCCTTACAAGATGGCGCCTTTATATTTCTCTTAGGACGGCGCCTAAAATAAATAAATTTCACACTAATGGTATCCCGTGAGTCCGAGACTATGCCAAGGAGCCGATGGAGGCGAGGGAGCGATGGAGCCTGGGAGCTGATGGAGCCGAGGTATCTGATGGATGAAGTAGTCGATGTACACATCGAGTACGAGGTCGCCTAGTTGGAAGTCTACCCCATTTAGGTAAAAGGTCAACGATGGTATCATCCATGGGAGGCAATGTATGGGATGGTAAAGGGTGTGATGACAATGAGATATCTACCGCACGCCGGCTCGCCGACACCGGATAAGGCATGTACGTGTAAGTCTGTGGCAGTATGGAAGGTGATGTGTAATGTGCGGGTAGGGAAGGTGATGTGTCAATGTGAGTGGGTAATGGAAGGTGATGTGCAAAAGGGCATAAAAATAAATTTCTGTGAGGGGTGTGGGCATAGAGGGTATCGGCTTAGGCAAAGCCTGGCCATGTACCTAGACCGCTCTCACTGTCTGGACCATGACCTGACCCACCATCTCGAGCACGACCTCGGCGATCAACTCCCCCTCTCCCTCTCCCTCTACCTCGAACGGGCTGCATACGTGATGGTGTGGACGACACCGGAGGTCTAATAAATGGCTCATGTGATGTCGAAGCCCTCAAGTAAAATTCGACGATGCGATATCTTCACCGACCGTAACACCGATCTGGGCATTATGATGTATGTCGATAAAGCACCAGGTATCAAAATCCAGAGCTTAATGGCTATGTCACCTATGGCGCGATCTCGAGTGCACTAAAAGAAAGAATTATAATTACATAATCTATTAATTAAAATTTAGGTAAAATATTTTAGAAACACATGACTTAACTTACCAAAAGATCCATACTTCACCGGGCCGTAGTATGGAACCTCATATCATCCCTATGCCGTGGAAAGTCATAAACGCCGGTAATGATGATACCACCGCATGTATGACCATGAAAGTCCATCAACCCACCATAGGGGGTGGTGATGATCTTAGCCGCCGCCTCCCATAATGCACGGTGCATGATACGCTACCCAATCGCTGGCCGGTGTCGCCCACTGCATCCACCGCATGCAACTGTTGCTCGTAAGAGCAAGCTGGAGGTATATCCTGTTGCATCCCAAACTGCTGCAAGACTCTCTCTGGACGATGCCACTCAACAATCTCGAAACATATGAGCGGTGACATCGTCCGCCAGATCTCTCCCCGATCAGCTGGGCGTATATAGCATAGGAGCCGGTCAAGTAACTCTCCTACGTATGGCCGCTGCCATGAGACCATATGAACACTTTATTTCAATAAATTTTACATGAATATGAATGAAATTAATATAGAACCATATAATTTTACATAAACATTACCTGATCAGGAGTCTGTGCATCTAGCTGATCTCGGTATAGGAGTACACCCGATGGGTTATGCACCCGTGTCAAAGGTACTTCCACTCCACACCCGAGCGGGAAGAGCCTAGCTCTACCCTCCGCCGCCGGAGGTTGAGCTGGTAATCCATCGTGGACAACCTCAGGTAGGTCACCATCCCCGACATTGGCATCGGCATCGGCATGAGTGGGTGGTGGTGCTATAGATTCAAGGCAGAGTCGCCAAATCTGTCGCCTGACGTGAAGTCTCTCCCAAGACCATAAAGGAATACAAAATAAACAAGTAAAGTCGGGTCAAAAAATGAAGTTTTTATATTATGCTAGGAAAATACTATAAATCGTGTCCCTTTTCTGACCCATGATTTAACAAAATCGGGCGTAGTCTCCTTGTACGAGGAGGGTCTATCCAAAATACAACATGTACAAAAACCTCGCTAACATGTCTCAATGACCTCAAAGAGGTCGAATTATGAGGTAATAAAGGGCCTGGGCAGCAATCATCCACAAATAACATACATTCCCGCTATTACATACCAGACATGAAAGTGTAATACAACCGCTTAATACCACGGCTACGATCCGCTTCATTGCAGATAATCCCCGCGACATGACGCGCTTCAAGATTACACCACCCCAACTATATGTCACAACATGCATCAAATCTCGCAGTAGCGGGAGAAAGCACATGGGAGCATGCACACCCTTCTTGTCCGCAAACAAGAAGGGATCCGACGCGTTAAGATGAACCCACGCCGCGACAACGCCTAATGTGACCTCATTCAGATCGTATGGGGTGGATAACTGAAACATACCACCGCAAAGTGAGATAGTGGCTCCTCCGATAGCATCTGGCGTGTGGATGACACCGAGAGCAACTCAAGGCGACAACGCCGCCTTACACATCGAACACACACATGTGCCTGGACCGCCGCCATGGATGAAGGCCAAGGAGGATGGCGACGTCCTGTAAGGTAATCGTCATCTCCCCTACTGGCACATGAAACGTGTGTGTCTCGGGCCGCCATCTCTCGACGAGTGAGGTGATAAGTGGCCAATCGATTGCGATGTGGCCCAAACGGTTTATACCGTAAAATTCATCCCTAATCACGTACGGTTGAATCCGAATATCCATCCTCCACATAGTCATGAAGGCTCTCATCTGCTGTCGAGGGCGGAGTATTTCCTGAAGCTGATAAGCAACGAAACAACCAAATTTAAAATTGGTTATGTATAAATTACATGTTACAACTACTAATAGTAATTGATAATTAACAAATTACGTACCTGCTCTGTATCTACTAAGTGTGATCCGCCGTGGTCCGCCTTGCAACAGTCAAGATAGATGTATCCGGTTTATCCGTGATCGAATCCCCAAACTATGTCTATGAGGAGTAACAGCCTAGAATAATTGTCAAATATGGTTGTCAATATTAATTACAGTGACAATGATTTACAATACACACGTACAATAAGAATGTTTCATTCAATAGAATAAGTCTGATGCAAGACAACTACAAAAAATCTGCATTCTCATTTACAATAAATAAACATCAAGTACATAAGTCTTATGGGCAGAATAACTAAAAAAGGCGAGGCCTCATTTACAAACAAACAACTAATTGCCTTACTACATCCCACCCAAACTTTATTTTTATTCTTACAAGACCGCGATCAGGGACTCCTATTATTTGCACAACCCACATTTTATCTTGGTTTTCCCCTCCCTAACGTCCATTTCATTATGCAAACGGGTTGATTTAGGACGACCACTGACTTGCCGTTTCATTGACCTAGGAGCTACGATCGTTGGACCATCATAAAGAGGCCACTCATCTTCATTGAATATGGGATAAAACAAGCTTGCCCAAGTGTCATAGTAGGACTACGAGCGAGCAGGCTTGGAACAAATAACCTAAAATCAACACATGGATGCTGACATGCTTCTATGATATGGCTACATGGAAATCCATATATCGCTAAGTCTTACTACATGTGCATTATTTAAGTTCAAGTGATGAATGCGATCACTCCTGGACTTTACGTGAAATATGCCTTGTAAGGTGATCGTAAAGAATACTTCCATTGATCCAAATTTTTAACCACGACCGAATCTAAGCATCAACATATGGAGTGAACTGCTAATCAGATGCCAATCTATCAAAGACCTTGTTCCCTTCTCAACAAAGTAACTCGTTAAGGCGAAAATGCCAACTCGAATCTAATGTACATTGGTAAAGCTACAGCCCCTTTAAGAACACCGTTAAATACCGCGACATATTGGTTGTCATTATCCCGTATCTCTCGACTCCATCATGTGAAAGCGCCCATAATGCAAAAGATCTCCCTAACCATCAGAGTGCTTCAAGATTAATTCTCCCAATTGCAGCTATGCCAGTTCATCTTCCGTGGTGTTGTCGCAAACGCTTCGCATAACAATTTTCAAGAGTTTATCTTTTGAAGCGGATCATAAAATTGCTTGCAAGATGACGATGCAGATCCTGCGGATAGTATATGGCGGCATCCTTAACGAAGATGAGGATCGCCATAGTCGCCATAATACTGGATGTCTCACGAGGCAACACAAATCCCCATCCGTTGAGTTACTCTATTTCTGATACATGCCAAGAACCATCCCCAACTATCAATATTCTCGCCTTCTGTAATAGCAAATGCCAATGGGAACAACTGATTATTTTCGTCACAGCCCATAGCAATCAACAATGTCCCTTTATACTTCTCATACAAATGTGTACCATCAATACTCAGTACCGGACGACAACTTGCGAACCCTTCAATAGATGGCTTGAATGCCCAGAACACACGCTGGAATGTCTCATTGTTTACACACTATGAGAGATATTTTCCAAATGACAACACATTCAGATTGGCTTGTTCTACGGCCAAGAACAAACGTGGGAGATTCAGATATGACTGGGAAAAATCACCAAATAAGTGTCTAAATGTCTTATGCTTCCCATCCAAGGCTTTTTATATGAAATTCTTCATATCCCCATTTCTCCATAACGATTGCTTGAATAAGAAATAGGGACAACGTGAATTGTGCCTTAATTATCGTCCTCGTATGTGAGCAAAGAACCAACAACTTCGAAATCCAAATGATGATGGTCTCTACTCACACACCTACTATACACGATATCCTTTATATTTGCTTTTTCGATCACAAATAAGCTAGTATCTTTCACAACCATGGCACGCAGCCTTCCATCGACATTGACATTCTTCGCCTTACATCTTAGACAGCAATTTTTTGAGGAGGCAACTACAACAAACTTTGGTGTGCTCTAATTCGAGTAAATCTGCAGCCTCTCTTGCAATTGGATGAATTAAAACTTGCCTAACTACAAATTCACCACTGCATAACTCGTCGTTTCATCGCCCCATGGAGTCCAACCACTCAAATAGCAATATCTATGTTTTCAACATGTTCAAAACAAGGTGTTGGTGGTAGGTGAAACTAAATAGGGGTTGACTCATCAGGTCCCTCATCATCATCTGCGATATTCGATACATCACAAGATAATGCATGCGTAGAGACAAATATCCCTCGCTCATTCTCCAAAACCTGATTTGTAGTCTGGAATGATGATACATGTCCACCTGGCCAACATGTGTCATCATCATATTTATCATCAACATCTTCATCAGATTCATCATTACCTTCTTCATAAGCGAAAGCATCATCATCTCCATATGCTCCTGTATCTAGTACTGGACCGCTACTAGGCCCACATCCATAGTCAATTTCTGCAACATTCTCAATTTCTGCAACACCAATAGATTGATTCGCTTGTCGGTGTATTCGAACGACCTTAACAAACAATTCAATTTCCTCAATGACAGTTGTGTTAACCATGTTCAACATTAGGTGCACAGAACTTTCATTCCATATTGTAAGAGGTTGGAACCTATTTCCACATTTTAGAGGATACTTACACTTGAGGACTAAGTTGAACTTCCCTTTGTCAATAGGTGTGCTTGAAAATATGATATCACCCAATTGTTCAAACGTGCAGTCAACTGGTATTTCCAAAGGCACAATCGAAGCTTTGTTTCCATCATATTTCACATCATTCTCAGTCCTCACTATATGTCCATTGTAATAACACATTGTTTAGAATAGAGGAAATGCATAATCGACCTGCTTCAAATGAAGTAAAAAAAATTAAATAATATGAGATGAAAATCGGGCAAAGTCTCCTTGCATTTTGTTCTCACCAAAATACAATTTATACTAAAAACATAGCCAACATGGCTCAATATCATACAATGACCTCAGTGGGTCCAAATTTGAGTCATAGTGGCCTAAGTGGGCCCATTCTTCTATAATCAACAATAACAACAACATATAGTCTTCCTACTTCCCCATTCCCTTTCTATTTTTAGCTAAAAACTTAATTACCACTATGATATGATGATGACATTATTTAATATAAAAACGTTAGCATATTTGTATGTAAAATTCTTCCAACATATACAACAAAGGGATAATAGGAATGGGCTATTTCAAGAATCATCATCAGGGTATTGGAATTGGATGCCCAATTGGGAACACCTCATGTTCAAAAACCCAAAAAAAAACAAAAATTTGTGTGGGGGGAAACAAGCCTTCATGAGAATTGACCCTACTTTATATCAATCTTTCAAATCATTTCATGACTCTTCACATCCTATTCCCATGGGCTAATCGGTTTGCCCAATAAATGACCCAACCAAAAAATCAAAATTCGTTTGATTACGAAACAGGTCTCCAACCTGGCTCGAAGGATACAAACAATGATTTTTTAAGTATAAAGATAAAGGGTAACTCAAAAATAGTAATAACTTGTATTAAACTTTTACTAAAAGGTCAAGACACCTTATTCTAGCTAGAATTTAATTTGTTATTTAGAAATTCTCAATATGGGGATTTTAAACTGCTCATGGTTTTCAATTTGATAGCTATAGAAGATGTAAAACACTTACATCATCTAAAAACAATTACATCAACTACTGCGATTTTTTTACTATTTGGATTGGCTTATAGAATTTGTCAAAACTAAATTAAATGAGAAATGGATATATATGAAGGGTAGTGAAATGATGAATGGAAAAAACACTTTCAATGAAACAAATTAACAATACCTGGAGTAGTACTTGTTAATTATAAATAATAAACCCAAATGGCCAAAATATTTTAACCATCAATCTGTCAATGTCATAAAAAGGAATAAAGACCCACCACTAACAGAACAATTTCTATGTACAACACATTATCTGCCCAAGTGGATCCTTTATGCTTTTTCCTCCCAAATTCCTTTCCTAATGGCAGCCATTTCCATTCTGTAACAACACCTAAAGGATTGGTAAAATTAAGTAAATTCTATAGCTAATTTGTGATATGTTAGTCCCAGAATACAAAGTGAACCTTCTAAAAGAGGCTGAATTTGGGACCTGAGTTAACCATATAAATACCATTGTTTGATTTGATGTGAAGGATAGTCCAATCCCATTTGTTAGTTTTGTCGATGATGTTTTGAAACATGTCTCTATCATACTTTGTTGTGTCCCAACTGTGAGTTTCAACTTTGTCTACGTTTTTCTGTATGATTTGTGTTCCTAGTATGACCAGTGTTCTTGTTCCAACACTTTTTTTTTTCACATGAGTGGCAATTTAATTATGTCTGGCTTCACATGACTCTTATGTTTCTTGATTATGATATCGCCGACTTATAAAATCATGTTACAGATGTTATGCTCGTCTACATCCTCCTGCTGTGAACTGCAGGAAGAAAAAGTGTGTTACAGCAAACGGTGTTCTTGTCTCTTTGCTTTAATGGTTATATTTTGTCTCTGATTCATCTTTCTATTTGAATAGAGTTTGATTTCATCTTATTTATTGTTTAACTACAGTTAAAGCCGAAAAAGAAGATCAAGTAGATGCGGTTTTGGAGCTTCTGATTATATTTTACTCTAAATTGGTAAAATATAATTTTACCAATGACCAAAATTTAAATAATAATTTTTAAATAAAAATAATAGTTCAAATTTACTCAAACATTGAATGGAATTTTTATTTTTGAAATATAAAAGAGCAACATAGGCAAAATACTGACACCCCCAAGGGCATGCTGTGGTACTACTATACAGGATGCTAAGATCCAGTGGCAAAGAGAGCAGAGAGGATCGAAAAAACACCTACTATCAAGAACTCAGAAGTTAAAATGTAGAAACAATAGCTACCCATTTTGCCCATTATTTGTCAATGATTGATATACATCAAGAAATTTCAACTGGTTGAGTTATTTAATTAAATATAAATTGAAAGCTTTTTTGAGATTCAAAACCAAATTCTAATAACAATTTAGAGTCCACCGAGAAACAGAAACCAAAACAAATAAACCCTAAATCGACAACCGTGTGCCAAACAGAGAAACAATGGGCTACCTAGTTTGTTGTCCCCCATGAATCTAATCACTATACCCCCAAAACGCTTACAAAACCACATAAGCCCACAAGCCCTGGGGCTCAAACTTAAATTTAAACCCTAAATCACACACGCCCCTTGTTAGATAGGGCTAGACAGATCGCAAAGCATATGAAACTGAGAACAAACCTTAGAAGGAGAGCTGTTGATCGGTTGTGCAGGTGCACCCTTGTCGTCGCCGAGGTGGGGTTTGGTGGAGAAGGGAGCGGAGCAGGAGAAAATGAAGGAGAAATGCGGGGGAAGGGGGAGAAGGAAGGCCGCTGATTGAGAGTTTCAATGGCCGCTGCTAGAACGATACTTTGGTTTATTTTCACAAACAGCTGCCCGTAACGCCTACTACTGGAAATTTTTTAAATTAAATAGCCGCGCCATAACGCCACTGACTCAGCGCCGCTGCTCGCTGCACGACCATTATCAACTCATTCACAAACGCACTAGTTTTGACATAATTTTGAAACTAGGCTTAAATTTTGGATTTTTTATTCTAAAGGTACTATTCACGTCCAAAACTCGACAATTGATCTATCTCTTAAAGGGGGTCTTAGGCTTAGAGCTGGAAATTTGAGTCCGGCATGCTAGGGTAGTCCGATCAACCCAAAATTCGGGCTGAGTTGGGCTCTAAATTTATTGGCCTGAAAAATAGGGTCAAATTTGGCCCAACCAGATTGGCCCATCGGGTTAATCAACACCGGGTCGGGCTGGCTCCGGTTTTCTTTTGGGCCGTCTGGCTGCAAATTAAAATGGCTATTTTTTTATTTTGCCTGCTATTCTCTCTCTTTTCCCTCCTTTTCTCAAATCTTCAGAGTGACCAGCTTAGACTTCATCCTACTCTTCCCACCTCAACTCAGTGATGGGAATATCACACAGCTCAACAATCTCTATCACATCTAATTTCGGCAAGGTTTTGACTGGTGTTGTGGGTTTCTCTTGTATTTCCCTCTCCCCCTTATTCTCCTCGTCGATGCTTTCATGAGTCTCCTTGGCTATGGCTTCCAATGGCTTCTCAACCAAAGACATCTCCTTGCCTTATGTCTTGGTCAGCAACCTCCTCTCCTTATCTCTGATTTTTTTTCTTCTTTTCAGGGTATGAAAAGATTGGGAAAATGAGAAGGAAAAGACATCTTTCTTAAAGAAAAAAAAAACAAGATTTGAAATGAATAAAATCTCTCGAAGCCTTCTGAGAAAATGAATGTTAAGGTTCCTACAATTCAAAATGGAGAAGAAAGCTTCCACTTTCTTGTGTAAAATCGATTCTAAAGGGTTTGAAGACCACAAATCAAGGGTTTGCGAAGGATGTCCTCTCTTCTTAATCAAGATCTATGACGAAAAGGGAGTCTCCACCGAAAAGGGGGTTTTCTTTACTGTCAACTTGCAACTCTTCATTTCAAATTTCTTTTGGATTTTTTATTGCTAGCATTTTGGTTTTCCAGATGTGGATCTCACTGCCCTCATAGTTTCGTTGACAAAGTATTTTGTGGCTTACAGTAATGATGTTCAGAACTTTAATAAGAACTAAGAACAAGAGAGAGCCTTGGACTGAATGACTACTTATTGTTGATAGCAAAAGGCCTTTAAATAGCCACTCATACAACATCATAGCACTAACTAATTGCGGAAGTAATGCCAAAGTGGTAATAGAACATGGAATAATTAAAAACAAGTAGAAGAATTCAAAATGCTAAGTTGTTATCCTAAAGACTAGGTCCTTTCCTTGAATCATGGACATTATTCTAATAAAGAAAGACTTTTCAAATGATAATCTCATTTCCTACCATTTGTGTGCAGGAACCTTAATCCTTTCATTTTCTAACATTATTTTGTTGCAAGATGCGTGCAAAAATGTTTGTGTGAAAATATGACATCTTTCCATTCTGCAAACCCATGGAAGATGTATATCTCACTGCCCTAGTTTTATGTGTAAAATCTCTCAACAGACCCTGGTCAGCAATGTGTGCAAGATACCAACATTGTTTGTTGCAAGATGCTTTTTTTTTTATACACAAGGTTGGGCTAGCCTGCTAGCCCAGGATAGGGTTGGGCTGGGCCAGGAAAATGACAGCCTGATATAAATTAAGCCCAGCCCGATCCTATCCGATTTTACCCTTGGCTCGATATGGGTCGGGCCCAACTCGATCAACCCGCCTGAATTGCCAGCTCTACTTGGGCATAAGGAAATAGATTTTAATTGGGTACAAATAGGCCAGTTAAAGACAAGTAGGCAAGGTTGTCCTCTTAAAAAGGGTCTTAGGTCCAAGGGAATAGATTTTACTATTTTAGTTGGGTACAAATAAGTCGGTTAAAGACGAGTAAACATGACTACTCTATCTCTAAAATGTCTTAGTTCAAGAAAATAGATTTTAATGAAGATACAAATAGGGCATTAAAGACAAGTATAATAAGGTACGCCCAAAACCCGCGGGGGTGGTACCATTGACAAAATTTCGCTGATATATCGCCGATATTTTAGGTTGGTTTCGACGCAATATCGCAAACGGTTTAAAATATCGGAAAATATCATTGGCATCTGAGTATATCACCGATATATCGGTTATGGCCCGACATATCGGAATAAAAATCGGTAAAAGTTGAAGCCGTGTAGAAAAATGCAAAAAAAAAAATAAAAATCATTTTAGCCGATATATCGGCGATATATCGGCCCCATTGCTGATTTTTTGAGAAATTTTTCAAAAAAAAAAAAAACAATATTTAAAGTAGGTGTCTCGTGATAGAGCAAATAAATAGTAGATGAAGAGATGTGAAAGAGAAAATGAAATTAATAATTAATATCATTTACTTTATGTCTTCCTTAATAATTACCATCATTAATTATTTGTAGAAAAGAGAAGAAGATCAAGAGACTGTTGGAATTCTTATGTCTTCCTTAATAATTGTTATCATTAATTATTATAAAAAATTAAAAAAAACCAAGACGATAGGAGAGAAAATGAAAGGTCTTCATTTCATATATATTCAAACTAATTTTGATATATAAATTGAATATATATTTAAATTTTGAATAATTTATAAATGTCAATATATCTCTGATATATCCGTAAAATCTAAGTATCGATATATCCGTAAAAATCGATATTTCTATCCTTAGGTGAGACATGGTTGTACTAGTTAGCTTTGTGTTGTACATTGATAATTAGTTTATACAAAAATTTATGTCTTAAATAATATAATTTTTTATTAATTATAATTTTTTTTTTGAATAAATTCTAATTTATTTTTATGTAAGATTAAACGTAAAAAATATCATTTTTTTATATTATTTTTCTCATAGTGCTTTTGTATAATGACAGGATCCATTGCTCGAATGAATGACTTTCAAAACTGAAATACTAAGAAATTATCAGATCAGTTGAACTCGTCTTATGCAAGTAGTAGATATTCTGACCCGACTCAATTTAATAAAATATATGAAGGAACAATTCCTTAAGCTCGGTTTAGAACCGAAAAATTACTAAGGAAAGAAAAAAAAAAGTAAGGAAAATGATTTTCTCATGTTTTGGTTAAATTATATTATATGTCTAACCCACTTATTTTTGTTATTTTATATTTTAAAATAATTGATGGAGTCCAAAACCACATGTACGTGGCTCGCACGCCACCTTCAAAAGCTAGGTTTGAGAGGGATAAAAAGCACTCCAATAAAAGACAAAAGAGCCTGTACCACCACATATGCTCCAAACACGAAGGCCTGTGCCGAGGACCCTGCTCAATCTGGTCCGACAGTTGCGACGAAACATTCAAAGAACCTCAGATAGTGCGAAAGTACCTAACTTCCCTAATTAAATCTCCACCAATTAGGAAAGAGGATATTTCCACAATTGTTAATTATCCCTTATTAATTGGTTAACGATAAGGAAAGAAAATCCTCACTCAACGCAGAGAAATACAGATCATCATTCAACTAGGAAAGTTATCAATTATCCCTATTAATCGGTTAACTATAAGGAAAGAAAATCCTCACTAAATGGGAGAAATATTCAGACATCATCCAACTGTAAGCTTATCGCGCATCATCCATTATAAATACCAGGCCACCCCACCGGTGAAAGGTACGTATAAAACTTTATTCCCTAAGGGGCTGATTTTTCTTCCACCTGAAAGAACACTAGATGGGGAGAAAGATTCAGATCAATATCCACCAGAAAGAATTATGATCATCCATTATAAATACCGTGCTACCCCATCGTGAAAGGCACGCATTAAAATTCATTCCTAAGCCACCGATTTTCTTCCATCGAAAAGAACCGACTTTCAGCATCGGAGAGGCAACGAGCGAACCCGCGATCCTTGGTTTCTAATTTTCGCAGTGGTTTTGCATATCCGCAGTCAACGGACGTGCCCAAATAACTCGCCAAGTCAGCCCAGCCGCTGGAAAAAGCATCACGCTTTGGCCCCGTCTGTGGAAATGACAGTTCTTTTGCAAATAAAACTAATTACTCAGTGACTGATGGTATCAACTCGAAATATGAGTCGGAGCCACACCAACCCTCCAAGAACGCAAGACCAACCGAACGATGTAAATAGCGCATTAACCGAAACACCAAACTCTACGCTCCAACACCGGTTTTGTGACGGAGGCACCATGTCTCACTAACCAACGCTTATCGAGAATTGGAGGAACTCACAAATGTACCACGACGCCACGTGAGGCACGTCAGCGCCCCGGCTGGGTCGTGGATACCTCTTCCGCAAGAAGAATCATGACACCCCGACGCTCCTGATGCCGAGGAGAAGAGGAAACTAGCCGAGCCAGGGAACATGACCCCCATATATCCCTTGAAGAGGATCACAATAGGGGGAGGCCTGACAGGAATAACAAAGGCAATGAACCGACCCCTTATCAGCAAGGAGCCGAGGAACAATCGTGGGAGCGGAGGTTCCAGGACATCCAGCAAGAGATCAGCCACATGAAGGAAGTTGTGAAATTCCAGACTCCAGTCTCCATGGGTACCTTAGTACAACAAACCAAGTCCCCATTCACGGCCGAGGTGCTTCACTTCCCCTTCCCAGCAAAATTTAGAATGCCGCAAGTCGAGGCGTTCGACGGAACGAGGGACCCAGTAGATCACCTCAACACTTACAAGAACCAGATGGAGTTACATGGATACCAAGACCTAATGCGATGTCGAGCCTTCACAATCACATTGAAGGGCCCAACATTAGCATGGTTTAACAGACTTCCGCCATCCTCGATCTTATCCTTCAAAGAGCTCTCCATTGCGTTCATCTCCCATCATCAAGAGTTTCGACATACAGAAGCTTGAGCCATTACCGCTAAATCACATCAAGCAGCAGCCACAAGAGAACCTGAGGTCTTACTTCTAAAGGTTCAACGCAGAGTCTTTAAAGGTGGACGTCTCAGACGAGAAGTTCGCCATCACCACTTTCATCGTCGAACTAGGAGTACAATCAAAGGACCTGATGTTTTCCATCTCAAAGAATCCACAGGCGACCATGACCGAGGTGCTCGCCAAAGCAGAGAAGTATATCAACGACGAGGAAGCCCTTATATCAAAACGGGAAAGCTCTTCCGCACACAAGGAAAAGCAAGGCTACAAAAAAGAGGGAGTCAGCACCGGGCCAGAGCTTAATTGCTCAAAAGGCACACAGCCTGTGGAGCCTAATAATAGCTCAATTTGAGAGAGCCTAAACAAATGGAGTGCGTAGCCTAAGGCACAACAGCCCAGCAGAGCCAAGCACTCGCCAGAGCTTAATCGGCTCAAAAGGCACAATAGCCTGTGGAGCCCTAACAGCCGCTGAGCCTAAAGCTCTGGAGGCGCACAGCCTGCAAGGCACAATAACCTAGGAGCCAAGCAACGCAGTTTTAAGAGCTTAATTGCTCAAAAAGGCACAATAGCCTAGGAGCCCCAACAGCTCAATTCGAGAGAGCCTAAATAGCTCGAGAGGCGTAATAGCCTGTAGCTAATACCGCCCCAGGGCTGCTGTGCCTCGCTTTAGGAGTTTAACCGGTCAAAAGCCACACAGCCCCAGAGCCTCCCAAAGAAATTCGCTTTAAGAGAGCCTAAACAACTTGGGAGGCAGAATAGCCTAGAAGGCACAATGTACCTCAGAGCCAAAGCCAAGCAGCTTAACCGTCACAAATGCATAATAGCCAAGAGTTGCCAAACACCCAGCTTTTCAAAGTTTAACTCAAGCCAAAGGTACACAGCTCAGAGCCAAGCAGCTTGCTGTGAGCTTAATCGGCCAAAGGCACACAGCCCAAGAGCCTCAACAAAACAATTTGAGAAAGCCTAAACAAACTTGAGAGGCGTAATTAGCCCAGAGGTAAGAGCCCAAGAGCCAACAGCTCGGGCTTCAAGAGTTAAACAACTCAAAAGGCACACACAGCCCAAGAACGACAGCCTGCAAGGCGCAACAACCTGTGTGCTTAACAACCCGCTTCAAAGAGTTAAACAACTTAAAAGGCACAATAGCCTAGGAGCGAATACCTCAAAAGAGCGTAAACAACTCGGAAGGCAGAAGAGCCCAAGAACCAAATAGCTCGGGGCTCAACAGAGCATAAATGGGCTTGGGAGGCAAGATCATTGTAAATCACCAAAAGGCCTAAACCCACGAAGGAAGAGGTCTTCAAGAACACAAGAAAACGATACAGAGGATGTTTTTAAAAGCACAGGAAATGACAGCCATAATCGGTGCGAAAATCGAATGGTCATCATTATCACAAGACATCTGACGACGACAAAACCCTAATCAAACCATCCCCAGCTAGCCACATGGAAATCGCACCCGATCCGAGAAACAATTCAGCCCTTGCCCAAGCTCGCTTCAGCCAAGGGCTGGGGAGGCAACTGATGGGGTCCAAAACCACACGTGCGTGGTCTCAGACACCAGCCCAAAAGCTAGGTTTGAGAGGGGATAAAGAAGCAAACCCAATAAAAGACATAAAAGAGCTTGGCCTGTCACGTCCCCGTCCCCGATCCGACCCGAATGGCGGATCCGAACCGAGTCCGGGCGCGAGACTATATACTGGGACTCATTGACCTGTTCTTTCTAGAGCCGACTTAATTGCGGGTTATACAAACAATTTCGTAATAACAAAATCATTTTCATATATAAAAGAACTACCACCGGAGCCACACCTCAACATCTATATACACATACCGAGTCCCACTCATTTATACATGTACATTTTTTTTTTTTTTTTTTTTTATACAAAATATCGAGAGATCATGAAGCAGCAAGGCAGCACCATTCTCGAACTCGTCCCGTCGCCGATGTGGGATGTCCCGTCTCTATCCTTGTCTTCTCGCTCTGCACTCACACTGGGATTGAACACCCTTGCTAAGCTTTACGCTATGGGAACGAAGCATGGACAACCAATTCCAGACACTACAAGCTTATACATATGCATATAACTTTATATTACTTATCATTTTACATTACTATCACATGTCACATGTTCTCTGCCTTCGACATATCTCCTATCTATACTTCTTACTCACATTCTGCAGCCGCTTTGTCATCTTTACTTATCTCATCGCTTCTAGCACATATGCATTTCTATTACGTGTCTACAGTATGTCTCCTATCTTAGGCATGTCTATCATATATTCATATCATATATTTCTTATTCTAGTACTTATCATTTGGTCTATTATCTTTCTAATGGTTCATATTACATATCCTATTATATGCATGTCATATTCCTTATACATATTACTTCCATGGTTATATACTATATACCATTTCTGTTATGCTCTATTTTCATGTAATCGCTTTCACATACTGTTATCACATTATGCAATTCTAACACCAAAACCTTCAAATCATTATGGATGATCAATATAAACACCAATACATATACTTGTTTTATATACAATTAGTCATGGTTCATTGATCATCCCAAAAATACACTTTCATTTCTTCATAATCAATATGTCGTAATCTCAAATCAATTAAATTATGCTCACAAATTCGCCTCGCTCGCAATCCAATCTCAATCATGCAAATCAATCTGCTTATGCAAATCAACTGTGCTATACCCTAACGAATTTAACCTATGTGTCTGACATAATGTGGATATCGCAGTCACCGGCACGGTCCCTCCGGGGTCATGTGCCCAGATCAGTTCTGGCCTTATAACACGCACGGCCTGGGCGGCTGCCGACCGGGTTATAAACAATCAACAGTGAACACCACCGATACCTACCCGCCGGGCCGCCGATCGGGAGTGACACATCAATAGTTCGCAGTGATCGCTTATTTGACCCTATTGGTATACCAATCTATCCTAATGCGAAATAAACTAACATTCTATTATGTATGCCTAAATCCTTATAGCAAAATATAGTACAATATGTACGCTTGCATAAACAGCTTATTTTCAATAATCATGCAATTTTTATATGCAAACATTTCACAATCACTTTTCTCATCAATTAAATCAATTCAATATGCTCTAGAACAAACATGCAAAACTTGAAACTGAGGGAATATGAGTAAGTAGAACAAACCCATTCCTTAGTTTCCCCCGTTTAAATCACATTGCAATTTATGCCATCATTTCTTTAAACTATTTTCGTCTCATATCTGTAGCTTCATAGTATGGCTATCATATTTCTCTATAATACATATATTCCTATAGTTTTATCATGCATGCATTTACTCATTCTTATATTCATATATGCTTATCATTCGTGTACCTAAGTGCCCATTCCGAAGTAATATCTTATATCTTATTAACTTATATCTTCATGTACTTTATTATACTATCATATCTATGACATATACCTATACATTTCTATACTTGTATCGCTTTACTTGTGTTTTATCAAACTGCTCTCTATCTCCCATAGGAGTGTAACCTAGACTCTTCTTAAATAATTCTTAGGTACCCTTCATGTCCAAACTATTACCTTTTTATCCTTTCATCTCGATACACACGTATAAATATTCGGCCGTTTGGACCTAGAGGATAAGGAATGAACGAGACTCGTACAATATATACCGAAGGTACAGTACGGCATGCAATGTGCAGACGTGCCTCGCCCACGTAATAGAAGTGTAGAAACACTCAGCAAGAGTGCGTAAGCACTGATCATGCATACGCAAGCAGTTAATTAATCTTATACTGTTCGCCCACGTGAGCAGAAGCGCCGTAGTTAATTCAGCGTGAGCAAAGTAAGCACTGATCATATATGTCTTGTCATTCAATATCCGATCTTAGGTAGTCACACAATTATACGTTTTCTCTGAACTTATCATTTTATTCTTTTCTTCTATATTCCTTTACATATCAAATCTACTTATGATATTAGTTCTTGTTCATATCTGCTTACTGTTTTTCCTTATTTCTGGACCTAATATGAGTTCCACTTTTATCTTATTATGTATGGCTGTATTCTTGACTCAATGGGCTTTCCACAGAGTCTAAGAACACCCGAATCGGAGTTCGGACGAAGGAGATATGACCTTCCGAAGTTGGAGGTCATGCATAGTCAACCTAGACGAGCTGACCTGAACTGACGAGCTGAGCTGACCTTGGTAACTTGGTCTATCACCTCGGTCAAACATCTCCTATACTCCTCAGGTATATCAATGTATTCTTGACTCAATGGGCTTTCCATAGAGTCCAAGAACAACCAAATCGAGTTCAAACGTAAGGAGATATGACCTTCCGGTTGGAGGTCGCGCGCAGTCGCGCCACGAGCCGACCAATCGACAGCTGCATTGAAGTGACGAGCTCAGTCTAACACCTCAGTCTGACATCTAATATCTCCTCAGGTATATTAATGCGGTATTCTTTGACTCAATGGGGCTTTCCATAGAGTCCAAGAACACCTAAACTGGAAAGTTCAAACGGGCGAGATATGACCTTCCGAAGTTGGAGGTCATGCGCAGTCAGTCTTGACGAGCTGACCTGGACTGACGAGCTGCACTGAAGTGACGAGCTCAGTCTAACACCTCGGTCTGACATCTAATATCCTCCTCAGGCATATGGATGGATTCTTGACTCAATGGGCTTTCCATAGAGTCCAAGAACACCCAAATCGAGTTCATACTTCTGAGATATGACCTTCCGGGGTTGGAGGTCATGCGCAGTCGGGCCTTGACGAGCCGACTCGGATCGACGAGCTGCACTGACGTGACGAGCTCATTCTAACACCTCAGTCTGACATCTAATATCCTCCTCAGGCATATGGATGGATTCTTGACTCAATGGGCTTTCCATAGAGTCCAAGAACACCCAATTCGGAGTTCAAACGAAGGAGATATGGCCTTCCGAAGTTAGAGGTCATGCGTAGTCAACCCCCGACGAGCCGAGCTCTTTCAGACTGACGACTTCACAGATCCGACGAACTTACAGGACCTCGATCACTCCTACAGACCCAACACACCCACAGACGACCTCTACAGGACCCACGACTCTACGCACTGACGACCTCTACAGATCTAATTCTATGGCCGACTCTGCACCCATTTGACTGTTTCCGTAGTAAAAGACCATAACTTGGTCTACCGGAGTCCGAATTAAGAAATTCAAAAGCCTAACATCGAGTTCATTGATGTGGTTACAATTTCACAGAAGGACTTACTGTCAAATTCTCTTTATTTCCGACCCAAAAACCCATTCTAAGGTCCCATTAGCTTGACCGAATTGCGTAACTGACCCGACCAGATTTAGTCAATGAATTTCAGTAAAGGACTATAACTTGTCTACAGAGGTCCAATTAGAGAAATTCAAAGCCTAACATCAATTTAATTGATGTACTACAATTTATCAGAAGGACTTACTCAGATTCCTCTACTTTGGACCTAAAAACTGCCGGCGGGTCCGGTTACTCGCATATGATCAAAATAGGGAATTTTCGTTCAACTCGCAACTGTATCTTCCTCAAAGCACATATCTAGGATCCTTAGAGCTCTTTCTCTCAACTTAATCCTAACAAGAAATGATTAAGAGTTTCAAACCCAAGACATGTATCCATATTCAAATTTAGTAGTTCCATACACCCTAAGACATGTAGATTCATACAAATATTCACATTCCATACCGTGATCTTCTCTTTCCTTTTTCCTTCTTTTCTTTCTTTTCTTTCTCTTCTTTCTCTTCCGTTTTTTGCTCTCTCTTCTCTAAGACCAAATGAGATATTTCCTTTGCCTTCTCCTTATATTCGATCTTATCCCCTTTATTTCACTTTCCAAGGAGGAAACTTTCCTCCCTCTTTCCTCTGCCACTTGTTTCTCCACAATTTTCTTTCCTTATTTTATTCTAGACATCTTTTTTTTATTACTCTTTGTCCTCCTTTTCTTTTATTCTATTCAATTTATCAAATCCTACTTTGACATATGAATTTATTATATTATGCCTTTGGTCATGAATTGGTAATTTAGTACTTACCCTAATTGTTGTATTAATTCCAAGTTATTGCTTATTCGAATTTCTGATAAAATATACTTTTATTTTTATTATACCCTAAACATGTCCGAAAAACTGTTAGTATATTTCTAGGGTGTTACAACTCTCCTTCCTTATAAGAATTTCTCGTCCCGAAATTCATACTCTATCATTTGCATGTGTTATGCCTCTCAAATCCTTTCTTTCATGTCTTTTATATTTTCTTTTCATTTCTAGTTTATACACGTGGTCTATACTACTCCACACATCTATACATGCATCTCAATTATTAAATAGAGAATACATGTACCAGTTAAATCAAGACATCCGAGCATCCCGCTTCCTCCGCAGCTCGCATAGCATAAGATCGTGGCTGCTCTATAGGGTGCCGGATGATCCACCGGTCTCCCCTAATATCGTGGACCCCCATGTCCTATAGCTATCTCTAATTTCACCTCGACCCCGCAAATCGGGTTGCAGCAACCGATCTTCCTACTTACCAAGGGATTTATCTTAACTCCGGATTCTCGGGACAAAGCTTTGCCATGAAAAACACCTATACTCCCACATTCAAGCACCTCCCGTCCACACTCTACAAACACCCGATGCCAGTTTATGGCAATGAGGGCACCTGTGCTC
The DNA here is from genome assembly GCA_016808115.1 of Tetrastigma voinierianum. Classification (NCBI taxonomy): domain Eukaryota; kingdom Viridiplantae; phylum Streptophyta; class Magnoliopsida; order Vitales; family Vitaceae; genus Tetrastigma; species Tetrastigma voinierianum. The sequence continues at coordinate 48,617 of JAEQBH010005340.1, read as the reverse complement.
TTTTCCTTGTCCCGTGGACATGTCTCTCCCGTAACTAGGTGTTACATTTCGCTCTTATTTTCAGAGTTGAACCACATGAGATGGTTCGCTTGATACTTAATTTCTTTACCCTTCTTCTTCGAGATCTTTTCTGGTTCTTTATTTCGCACGTCTACTTTCATAACATCTTGTACCAATGATAAAAACGCCACGTAAAGTAGTCGCAGTACTATATATATTTCTTGGATAGACTCCATGCACCCACCCAATATCCTAGCCATGTCTTCAGGCTATTTCAAGAAGGCTTCATTTGGCTTACCGAGTCCGACTCACTTCTAATAGATTCCAAAGGATCAGAAGCTGGTAACCCTTGTTCCGTGGGGTTAACACTTTCAACAACTTCTTCAACTAGATTCGGAAGACGATCCATCTATACAAAACACAAGGACATCCACATCAGAGGCCAAAACTTTTCTATACGTATGTAATTCTATCTTTTATATCTTATACTCTATCTAGATTCGGCCTTCAAACATGTGTGCTCTTCCTGTAAACGCCTAAACCCCAAGCTCCGATACCACTCAACTTGTCACGTCCCCCCCGTCCCCCGATCCGACCCGAATGGCTGATCCAACCGAGTCCGGCGCGAGACTACACTCGGGACTCACTGGGACCTATTCTTTCTCGCAGCCGAACTCAGACTGTGGATTACGGGCCAAACAATTTAATAACAAAATCATTTTTCTACATATAAAAGAACCACCACCGGAGTGGTGTCCAACATCTATATACATATATCGAGTCCCACCTCTTACTTTATACATGTACATTTTTTTTTTCACAAAATATCGAGGATCGCTAAGCAAGGCAAGGAGCACCTATCTCGAACCGGCTCGCTCTCGTCGTGATGTGGGATGTCCCGCCTTCTAACCTGTCTTCGCTTCGTACCTACATGGATTGAACACCGCTGCTTTACGCCAAGGGGGAACGTACATGGACAACCACCCATGGTGACAGTCACAAGCTTATACATATGCATATAACTTTATATTACTTATCATTTTTACATTACTATCACATGTCACATGTTCTCTCGGCTCTCTACATATCTCCTATCTATACTTTTTATCGTATTCTAGTGCTTTGTCATCTTTACTTTATCTCTATCGTTTCATACATATACATTTCTATTATGTGTTCATAGCATACTTCGTCCATTTAGTATGTCTATCATATATTCATATCATATATTTCTTATTCTAGTACTTATCATTTGGTCTATTATCTTTCTAATGGTTCATATTACATATCCTATTATATGCATGTCATATTCTTATACATATATTACTTCCATGGTTATATACTATATACCATTTGTTATGCTCTATTTCATGTACTGTTTTCACATTATCACATTACATTATGCAATTTAATAACTAAACCTTCAAATCATTAAGTGATGATCAATATAATAATATACATATACTTGTTTTATATACAATTAGTCATGGTTCATTGATCATCCTAAAAATACACTTTCATTTTCATAATCAATATTTCGCACTTCAAATCAATTAAATTATGCTCACAAATTCATTTCCATTTACAATTCAATTCAATCAGGTAAATCAATCGCTTATGCAACCAATTCAAGACACTCCCAACGAATTTAACCTATGTCTTCGATATACAGGATATCAGAGTCACCGGCACGGTCCCTCTGGGCTGCAGGCCGGTATCAAATGGTTTTATAACACAAGACTTAACCTGGGCTGGGTCACGGGACCGGTTATAAACAATCAACAGTGAACACTACCGATACTAACCACCATGGGTCAGCCGATCGGAGACACATCAATAGTTCAAGATCAAGCATTTGACCCCATTGATATACCAATCTATCCTTAATGCGAAATAAACTGCTAACATTCTAATATGTGCCTAAACTTTATAGCAAAATATAGTACAATATGTAATACAGATAAACAAAGCTTTATTTTCAATAATCATGCAATTTTTATATGCAAACATTTCACAATCACTTTTCTCAAATCAATTAAATCAATTCAATATGCTTTTAGAACAAACATGCAAAACTTGAAACGAGGAATATGAGTAAGTAGAACAAACCTCCTTAGTTTCGGTTTAAATCACATTATGCAATTTATACCATCATTTCTTTAAATCTATTTTCGCTCTCATATCCGTAGCTTCAAGATGGCTACTGCGCTTTCTCTATAATACATATATATTCCTATAGTTTTATCATGCATGCATTTATCATTCTATATTCATATATGCTTATTTATTCGTGTACCTGCGCTCATTCCAAGTTAACATCTTATATCTTATTAACTTATATCTTCATGTACTTTATTATACTATCATATCTTATGACAGAACATACATTTATATTTGTAATGCTTTGTTTGTGTTTTATCAAACTGTTCTATCTCCCATAGTGTTGGGTTACAGGATGAATATCCAATCTGATTGGAACATAAATGCAGCGGAATTTAAAAAATTTTTATCCCTTAACCCACCAAAGATCATATGCTTTCATAAAAACGAAGGAAGGGTAAAACGAAACTTATTCCCCTTTGTGATCGATTCGCCAAACCTTCAAAGCTTGCGTCTTGGTTTGTTCGGGATCTTCAAAGGTGCCGCCTTTCTAAAAAACGACCACCCTCTACAAGTATCCACACACGAACAAATAATAAACGATTTGAATGCTAGTTTAGGTTCGTCTTCTCAAAACGAAATTAGGGTTTTTCTTTCTCCCTGTTTTAGGTTGGTTCACTTTTGAAAGACACCATACACACAAATATATATGTCTCACATATATATTTATATGTCTTCTAGTGGTTTCAATAAACTTGAATTTATTATATATTTAAAACGTTTTTAAATAATAATAATTTAAATTCAAATCCTTATCTCGATAAGGAAACTAATTAAATATTTAACCATAACCGTAACTACAACCGTTATGTAATAAAACGAATTTATTACAGAAATCATAACCTGCTTGCGTAATAAATGAATTTATTATTAAACCATAACCGTTGGTGTAATAAACTAATTTATTACAAGACCATAACCATATAAATAAACGAATTTATTACTTAAAACCATAACTCGTTATGTAATAAATGAATTTATTATAGAGAGGAAAACCATAACCGCGTATTATTTGTTCTTAATGCGACTTATAGTTCAATTAACACAAGGTGAGGCCCAAATCACATTTTGATCCTACAAGTCATAAGTGGCCCTAGCAAGCATTATGACTACCCAAGCTTAAATGAAAAGCTCATGATCCGAGACAATCCTTAATATAGCTAATGACATAATCCTTTGTCTCATGATATCTTGACAGAATATAAGGCATGACAAAGCTTCAACCTTATATCGTTTCTATCTTTGATTACTCGAAACCCAATTAGATCGACTAAACAAATGACATTGATCTCCATCAATTCATTCGAGTTAACGCTACATTTCTCGCCTCAATTTGTCGAGGGGACCCAGAGATATCTCTCTTATAATAAGAGGGACAAATTCCATCTAATCGGCCATATCTCACTACATAATTCTTATTATGTTCATATAACCTTTATAGTCATCCGATCAAAGACAACGCTTCTCGATTATATCAAAACACAACATTCCTTATGTTGAGAACTATACATCTCAGTCAAAGGATTCAATGACAACTATGAGATTAACTTATGACTTTGATCCATGTATTAATCTCAAGACTCGCCCGTCCAATATTTGTTCTCAACAAATAGATATAAATTTGATTTATCTTTACACACATATTCATCCCATGAATATCAATCAAACTTATACTATCTTAATTCATTGTTATTCCCATAACAATAACCGATTAGGGACATTTAGAATACCAATAATATTATTCAAGGACATTATATATAATAAACAAGAACTATCATAATAATAAATTCTCATAAATAGGCAAAATATCATGTCCATTCAATAGCCTGTAGCACTATTACTAACACCTCCACTTGCGCTTAGGCCCTTCCATTCATCAATGTATCTAATACCTATGAACCTAGCATGACAATCATGCTTTGCTTGTAGCAGGCTTAGTCAATGATCAAGAACATTATCATCTCGTTGAATCCCCATATCTTAACGCCACCTCTCTCAATGATTTAATGAGATGATAACGCCTAAGAATGTGTTTGGATCGATGTGATCTAGGTTCTTTTGCTTGTGCAAATAGCACCATTATTGTCAATAAACATCAACAGATTTGTAATGCTAGGAACCACTTCAAGGTCAAGTAATGCAAACTTCTCGATCCAAATCGCCTTTGCCGCATCGATGCCAGAATGTATTTAGCTTTCTTGTCAGAATCGCAATGCATTTTTGCTTTGAACTTTTCCACTAATCGCACTACCATTTAAACAAACACATATCCCGACGCGAATGTAAATCATCTTTGTCTCGATTGAAAGTCACAGATCCGTGTAACCATTTACAACCATCATCTTCCATCCGCCATACACCAAAGAACATATCCTTAATCTTCTCGTATACTTAAGAATGTTCTTGACAGCTGTCCAGTGACTCTCACCGGATCTGACTGGTATCTACTCGTTATGCTTAAAGCATAAGATACATCCGGTCGTTACAACACAAGACATGATAGAACCTATTGCCGATGCATATGAATTTTACTCATCCGTCTTTACCATCCCGAGTGTTGACATCGAGATTTGGCTAAGAGTAATACCATGAGATATGGCAAGTATCTCTTGGAATCTTGCATATCAACCGTTTAAAGATTTCGTCTATGTAGCACTCTGACTTAATTAATCAAATTTCTTGCATCTATCTCAGATCTTTATCTCTAGGATATAGCAACTTCGCTAAGTCTTTCATTGAGAAACACTTCCTCAACCAAGACTTGAGACTTAAGGTAGGGATCATTCCTAATGAGTAAATGTCATCAACATATAAGACCAGAATACAATTGCGCTCCCACTAATTTTCTTATAAACACAAGGCCTACTTTCATTGACAAATCCAAACCTTTGACTCGATTCATCAAAACGGCATTCCTAACTCCGAGAGGCTCTGCTTCAAAACCATAAATGGATCTTTTGAAGCTTGCATATTTTACCGTAATTTTTGAATGTACAAACCCTCAGTTGTGTCATGTACACATCCTCGCAAGTTTCATTAAGAAACGCAGCTTTAATGATCCATTCTGCCAAATCTCATAATCATGATATGCAGCACGACAATAAGAATTCTAATAGACTTAAGATAGCTACAAAGAAAAGCCATCAGGTCTATACCATGAGTTTGTTTGAAACCTTTTGCAACTAGCCTTGCTTTGTGAAGTATGCACTTCACAATCATGTCGCTTTCTTTTAAAAACCCATTTGCATCGAATGTCTTTTGCACTTCGTGGGCCAATCAGCTGCCCATACCCCATTATCATAATGATTGAATTTTAATTCATGGCCTTTAACCATTTCGCATTCTGATCCATAGCCTCTTTGATGTGTAGTGGGCTCATTTTGGATCCACAACAACACATCATGGCTATCAATCATAAGAAATTCATATCTCTCGCTCAAGTATGATCCTATCAAATCTAATGCAAATTTTAAAGATAGAAGTGGTCAACAAATAGTTTGTTGACTATGAGTATCCACTGCAGCTTCAATGTTATCTTGTGGTTCTCTAACTTCGAGTTGTACCTACTCCCAATCGGTTCCTTAAAATAAATTTTCTAGAAAGAAACCATTCTGAAAGTAACACTTTGTTTCATGGATTGTGAAAAGAGTATCCCTTAGTCCTTTAGGATCTCACAAAGGACATTTATCGACTAGGCCCAAACTTTTTATTTTAAATTGATCGCTTTACACAAGCCTCTACAACCCCAAATCTATAAAGACAACTAGGCCTTTACCACCACATCTCATATGGTGTCTTTTCAACCTTTGATGGAACTCGATTTAGTGTGAATGCAATGCCGCGATAACCCTTCAAATGGAAGATCTGGCTGACTCATCATAGATCGAACCATATCTAATAAAGTTCAGACATTCCTCCTTCCTCGCACACACCATTCCATCGTGGTGTTCCAGGGGGAGCACTGAAATGATTCCACAAGTCTAAGATGGTCATCAAAATTCTTGGCTCAACATTCGCCACCTCGGTCGCATCGAAGTGCCTGATTGTCTTTAAGCCAAGTTGATTTGTACTTCATTTTGAAAAGATTTGAACATTTCAAATGATTCCATTTATGTCTCATCAAGTAGACATAACCATATCTCATTAAGTCATCAAGAAATGTGTAATGAAGTACTTCCTCTAGCGCCCGAACTTAATGGTCCACATACATCTCGTATGTGAAGGAGATCCAATAATTATCGCCCTTTCATCGTAGTCCAAGAAGGATCCGGTCATCTTTACCCAATAGACAAGATTCACATGTACTCATATGATTCAAAATCAAAAATGAATTCAAAAAGTCCAACTGATGGAGTTTTGAGATGCGTTTCATTTATATGGCCAAGGCGACAATGTGCTAAAGATAGTTGAATTCAAATCATTGACTTAAATTTAGTAGTTATGTTATAGACATGAGAATTGTTGAATTTTGAAGGTTCATAACATAAAGATTCATCCCGTAAATAGGCATTTAGTATTGTAACATAGTCTTTTGAAAATGAGCAATTATTATTCTTAATAATAAAAGAAAAACCATCATTATCCAAACAAGAAACTGAAATAATATTCCTACATATTGTAGGAACACAATAGCAATTGTCCAAACTACCAAAGCCCACTAGGCAAAGTAAGTTCATACCTCCTACGTACCTAAAGCAAGAACTTTCTTGCTCCACGTTTACCGTAAATCAACTGCCCATTTGCTCATTCCTTTCGAGCCCCCATTTGTAATAAATGTGAGATCCACATCCAGTATCTAATACCCAGGAACTAGAAGGAGAAAAAATTAATTCGTATAACATAAATACCGAAGAACTTAGTCTCACCTCAGCTCTTCTCTTTTCTTTAGATCCTCTCAACATACCATAGCTTCCACTCTGATTCAGGTTCATTGTAAAAAAGAAACAAACACCCTTTGGGGCTTTAGCCTTGGGTCGAGGTTTGCCTGGGTTGAGCATTTGACTTTCCTTTGCCCTTGCCCTTGCCCTTGCCCTTTCCCTTGAATCCCTTTCTATTTTGAACCATCAGAACATGGCCAGGCTTGGATTTAATATTTTGCCTGGCCTGGGCTTTAAGCAACATATAAATGTAGATAGATTTGTCCGTTTCACTCATGTTATGTTCATGACAACCGCTATAACTACCAGAAGTGAATCTGTGACCAAATCGCTTGCCAACTCTCGTCTAAATTCGAAACCAAGCCTATCAAGGTGCCTGTATAGCCTTCATTTTTAGAACATGAGTATTAACTCAAGTGCAATTTCTCACCATCTTACAAGAATGCAAAGGCTTTAGTAGTTCCATACCTTTCTTACCTTGCTTGTTGCTGAACATTTCAAAGATTGGAGATCATATCATGCTTCCATATTTTCCAGATCCTTATGAAGTTCAACTCATGGTAAAGGCATCAAGCACGCAACATCAATAGAGTCACATGATGCTTCTCATACATTCTTCGCCTCTAGGAACATTCTCTCGGCTGTCTTTTCAGGGAGAGGTTCATCCAAGACATAAAGCTTCCTTTTCTTGTTTGAGAACAATTTCAAATTTCAAAACCAGCCATGGTGCTAGTCCCAAGTGAAGTTTATCCTTCTCAAGGACTGATCGCAGTGACATAGTAGAATTGTTGTTGTTATTGTTGGCCATCTACAATGAATGCAAAGTTTGATAAGTATTTTGATTATGAAAATTTCTCACTAAATTAACAATCCTCAAGAATAATCATATTAATCTAGTGAGCTAAGATCCATATTTTACTCAACTTTAAGTCACTTTGGCATGACACTTAAAAATTAAGTTATTTAGGTAGGTAACCTACCAATTACATCTCATGCAACTTCTTAGATATTTACGGATTTTGACATCATATGTCCCAAGATGTTTAAATCCCATCTTATGCCTTTAAAGCTCAAAACCGCTTTGATAACTCCAATAAAGTTAAACCATTTTTAAACATATGGGTAGCACCATTACTCATCTTGTCTCACTAATGTAACCTAATGTACTTCTACTTTGGTAGAACCCACATTAAGGTGATAAAGGTTTGACAAGTGTTTAAATATGGATGGCATGTTAACTTTAAATTTTATGTGAGGGATCTTGATTGATTTTAATTTTCAATTAATAGATCTCATCATACATCTAGTATCACATACTCATGTAACATCATACACATACATGCATATAATAAATGTCACAAAGATGGCCTTTATCTAGATTGATCTCCATAAGCCAATATGAAGACTCGCCATGCCTAGGTTGTAATAAGTAGCTCCATGATGTCGCATTTGACTCACCAACTTGCGCATAGACACCTAGCTCCTCCATCATCATGGTTGGATTGCATGACTTCAAATGGCTTGCATTGTCTCTTGTTTTATTACAACAATTAAATAAATACTACTTATAGTAAAATAAAATTACAATAAAACAAAAACGGCATGCAAGCCGTATTTAATAATTACAACCCTTGTAAAATATTATCCCTAAACACATTGGTCTAAAAGGCCATATCAGGCACCATGTGAAGCAAATATAACATAAAATATATTATGTTATCATATAGCATAAACAATTTGCATTAAAGAAATAAATTATAATGCTTATGTTTAAAACCAATTAAATCTATAAGGTGCTACGAGTCAAGCATGGCGTTCCGTTTAGCCGCGAAGGACGGATCGGGCAAAGGTCTCTGGAAAATTTTTTTTTTTTTTTTTTCTTTAAGAAACATTAGAGTTTCGTCTCAAAAAATTTTCATTGATCTCATCAATAAATTTTTGAATAAGTCGAAAGCCATCAAAATCACATTAAAAAACAAGATATATTATAATAATTTTCATTGATCTCATCAATAAATTTTGAATGTCGAAGCCATCAAAATCACATTAAAAACAAAGATATTATGTAACTTCATTTACACATACCTGCGATTTCCTTCGTAATTCACCATAAAACAATCATTGATAACCGACTGATATATGACTCGTACCCATGTATTAACTGGATTAAGACAAAGCCAGAATCATATAACATGCTATTAAACACTTTAATGGCAATATCTCATTCGGATTCTTAATCATATTAACGAATCCTTTTAGGTTTCGGATTCAATCAATTAATACCTTAACAAAACCTATTAACTATGTCGTTCGCACAAACCATAATATCACATATATTAAAAACGCAAACATGCCGTGTAATCATATACATCATATACATATGATCAATATGGTATTATCGATTTTTATGAAAACACAAGTGGCTCGATATCACCGGTTACAGGATGAATATCCAACTGACAAACATAAATGCAAATGAATTTAAAAATTTTATCCCTTAACCCACCAAAGATCACATAAGCCATAAAAACGGCGAAGGGTAAACTAAACTTATCTCTCATCGATTCACAAACTCAAAGTTTATCTTTAGTTTGTTCGATCTTCAAAGGTGCTGCCTTTCTAAAAACGACCACCCTCTACAAGTATCCACACACGAACAAATAATAAACATTTTGAATGCTAGTTCAGTTCGTCTTCCAAAAAACGAAATTAGGTTTTTCTTTCTCTGCTTTTAGGTTGGTTCACTTTTTGAAAGACACCATTAATAAATATATATGTCTCAGCATATATATTTATATAAGTCTTCTAGTATTTCAACAACTTGAATCTATTATATTTAAAACGCTTTATACAATAATAATTTAAATTCAAATCCTTATCTCGATATGAAAGCACTAAATATTTAACCATAACCGTAACCATAACCGTTATGTAATAAACGAATTTATTACAGAAAATCATAACCGTTATGTAATAAATGAATTTATTACAGAAAACCATAACCGTTATGTAATAAACGAATTTATTACAGAAGACCATAACCGTTATGTAATAAACGACCATTACGTAAACCATAACTCAAGTATAATAAATGAATTTATTATAGAGAGTGAAACCATAACCGTTTATTATTTGTTCTTACGCGATCTTTAGGTTCAATTAACATTGGCGCAGGCCCAAATCACATTTTTGATCCTATGTCATGCGGCCTCTAGCAAGACATTATGACTACCCAAGTTAAAATGAAAAGCCTATGATCCGAGACAACCTTTAATATAGCTAATGACATAATCCTTTTGTCTCATGATATGTCTTGACAAGTAATATAAGGCATGGACAAGTCAACCTTATATCGCTCTATCTTTTGATTACTTCCGAAACCCACTAGACGACTAAACAAATGACATTGATCTCCATCAATTCATTTGAGCATTCGCCATGCATTTCTCGGGCCTCAATTGTCGAGGACCCGTAGATATCTCTCTCTTATAATAAGAGGGACAAATTCCATCTTAATCCAAGCCATTCACTACATAATTTTATTATGTTCAAGTATAACCTTTATAGTCATCCGACATCAAAGACAACGTTTGATTATATCAAACACAACATTCCTTATGTTGAGAACTATAGCGATCTCGTGTCAAAGGATTCACGACACAACTATTAGAGATTAACTTATGACTTTGATCCATGTATTAATCTCAAGATCAAGTTCATTCAATATTTGTTCTCAACAAATAGATATATAAATTTGATTTGTATCTCATACAATATATTCATCCCACAATATCAATCAAACTTTATACTAATCTTTTAATTCATTGTTATTCCCATAACAATAACCTATTAGGGACATTTAGACAATTAATAATATTATTCACACATTATATATAATAAACAAGCAAATCATCATAATAATAAATTCTCATAAATAGGCAAATATCATGTCCATTCAATAGGCCTAGAGCTAATTATTACTAACACATAGGAGTGAACTCCAGACTTCTTCTAAATACCCCAGGTACCCTTCATGTCCAAACTATTACCTTTATCCTCCTTTCTTATTCGATACACACGTATAAATATTCGCTTGCTCGACCTAGATAAGGAATGAACGAGACTTACAACATATACCGGCTGCACAAGACGTAAGCTGCAACGTAGACGTGCCCCGCCACGTAATGGGCAACACCCAGCAAGAGTGCGTAAGACCGATCATGCATACGTGCCAAAGCACTAATCTTATGCACGCGTCCCACGTGATAGAAGCGTCAGAGCACTACAGCAGGAGGCAGTACAATCGATCATATATGTCTTGTCATTCAACATCCGATCTTAGGCGCCACACACTATACGCTCCGAATCCATTTTATTCTTTCTTCTATATTCCTTACATATCAAATCTACTTATGTTATTAGTTCTGTTCATATCTCAAGCATCAAGTTTTTCCTTATTTCTGGACCTAATATGAGTTCCACTTTATCTTATTATGTATGGCTGTATTCTTGACTCACGGGCTTTCCATGAAGTCTAAGAACACCCGACCGGAAGTTCGATCGAAGGAGATATGACCTTCCGGAAGTTGGAGGTCATGACAGTCAACCTAGACGAGCTGACCTCGAATCGACGAAGCCGAAGGGGACCTTTGGTAACTTGGTCTATCACCTCGGTCAAAAATCTCCTATACTCCTCAGGTATATCAATGTATTCTTGACTCAATGGGCTTTCCATAGAGTCCAAGAACACCCAAATCGGAGTTCAAACGAAGGAGATATGACCTTCCGAAGTTGGAGGTCATGCGCAGTCAGTCTTGACGAGCTGACCTGAATTGACGAGCTGCATTGAAATGACGAGCTCAGTCTAACACCTCAGTCTGACATCTAATATCTCCCTCAGGTATATGAATGTATTCTTGACTCAATGGGCTTTCCATAGAGTCCAAGAACACTCCAACTGAGTTCAAACGAAGGAGATATGACTCGGGTTGGAGTGTCATGCGCAGTCGCCTTGACGAGCTGACTTGACCGGACAGCTGCACTGGCGTGACGAGCTCAGCTCCAACACCTCGGTCTGACATCTAATATCCTCCCTGTGCGTATGGATGGATTCTGACTCATCGCTTTCCATAGAGTCCAAGAACACCAAATCGGAGTTCATACGGCGAGATATGACTCAAGTCGAGGTCGCGCGCAGTCGGCCTGACGAGCTGATTCCGAATGACGAGCTGCACCTCGACGTGACGAGCTCATTCTAACACCTCAGTCTGACATCTAATATCACTCCTCCAGGCATATGGATGGATTCTTGACTCAATGGGCTTTCCGTAGAGTCAAGAACACCCAATTCGGAGTTCAAGCGAAGAGTCATGGCCTTAGTTAGAGGTCATGGGTGGGCTCTTCGGGACGACATGAGCCTCACGGGATCTGACAGGCTACTGCGGGACCTGGCTTGACCTCTACAGGACCTGGCGACCTCTCTACAGGACCTGGCTGACCTCTGGGGACGACCTCTGGGGACCTGGCCCCGACCTGCAGTGCACGACGGCGCCTCTTGGACGACCTCTATGTTGGCTCATGCCGTTTGACTGTTCGGAGTAAAAAGGCAATAAACTTTGGATACGGTCGAATTAAGAATTAGCTAACGTCGAGTTCGTGATGTGGCTACAATTTCTCAGAAGGACTTACTGTCAAATTCTCTTTATTTCAAACCCAAAAACCCATTCTAAGGTCCGGCTAGTTGACCCAGGTGGTAGAAGCCCGGCCCGACCAAGGTTAGCTGGGCTGACCTCAGTAAAGGACTATAACTTAGTCTACAGAGGTCAAATGAAATTCAAAAGCCTAACATCAAGTTGGTGATGTGGCTACAATTTATCAGAAGGACTTACTTCAGATTCCCTCTACTTCTTACCTAAAGGCTTCGTTCTAAGGTCCAGTGCATATGATCAAAATAGGGAATTTTCTTGGTTCAACACTGCCAGCTAGACCGCTTCCTAAAGCACATATCTAGGATCCTTAGAGCTCTTCTCAACTTAATCTCTAACAAGAAATGAGATTGGGAGTTTCAAATCCAAGACATGTATATGTATTCAAATTTAGTAGTTTAAATACCTTTTGAAGACATGTGTATTCGTACAAATATTGCGGAGTTATCTGTGATCTTCTCTTTCCTTTTTCCTTCTTTCTTCTTTTCTTTTCTCTTCTTCTTCTTCCGTTTTTTGCTCTCTCCTCTCTCTAAGACCAAAATGAGATATTTCTTTTTTGTCTTATCCTTATTTGATCTTATCCGTTTATTTATTTTCAGGAGGAAACTTATCATCATACTTTGACATATCTCTCACAATTTTCTTCCTTATTTTATTCTAATATCTTTTTTTTTATTACTCTTTGGTCCTCCTTTCCGGTTTATTCTCATTCAATTTTATCAAAATCCTACTTTGACATATGAACGCATTATGTATTATGCCCCTTGGGTCATGAATTGGTAATTTAGTAATTTACCATGTAATTGTTGTATTAATTCAAGTTATTGCTTATTTGACTCCGGATAAATATACTTTTACTTTTATTATACCCTAAACATGTCCGAAAACTGTTAGGGTATATTTCGGGGTGTTACATGGCCCACCACGTATGCCCAAACACAAAGGCCCAGGCCGGAGACACGATTCACCATGTCTAAGAAGTAGGTCACGTAAACATCCAAAGAACCCATATTAAAGGAAAGTACTGCTTCCACCAATTAAATCTCCACCAATTAGGAAGTAGGGCGTATCACAATAATTGTTCGTGATTATCCCTTATTAATTGGTTAACGATAAGATAAGAAAATCCCTCACCCAATGGGAGAAATATGGTATCATCATCCAACTAGGAAAGTTATCAATTATCCCTTATTAATTGGTTAACGATAAGGAAATAAAATCCCTCACCCAATTGGAGAAATATTTGTATCATCATCCAACTAGGAAAGTCATCATGATCATCCATTATAAATATCAGTCACCATCGGGTGAAGGTAGGCACAAAATTCGATTCGCAAGTGGTTGATTTTCTGCTTTTGCTGGAAGAACTAGCAGGCATCGGAGAAGACAGGCGAGACCCATCAATCCTTTTTTACTTCTTATTTTCGCAGGGGAGGCGGACATCAGGAGTCCGACGGACTAGCCCCGGCAATCCGCCAGCTCCGGTGATTTACATTTGAAAAAGCATCATCAATAATAATAATAAAAGGATACAAATAAGAAAGAATATGCTCTTAAGCCTTGACCCAAGTTGTAAAAAGAAATGGTGAATGGGAGCTGGGTCGGAGCCAATGTGTGCCTAGGGACATGTCCCCCTTGAAAGTTTTTGAAAAGTTTCAAGGGGCCCGAAACCTTACCTATATAATCCTTCCGATTCGGGATTCTTTGCTATACTATAGTGTTTTTTAGTTGATGAATACCCCTTGAAGTAAATATTCTACTGTTACCCCTTTCAAGCCATTTCTTGACCTCGTCGCTATACGGGAGGTCTTATACTCGAGTCCCTTCCGATTTTAAGGGTTACTACTATACTATAGTGTTTTTTAGCTAATGAATGCCCCTTGAACTAAATATTCTACTGTTGCCCCCCTTCAAGCCATTTTCTGGCTCTATCATATTATATGGGAGGTCCTATACTTAAGTCTCTATAAAGATAAAGTATTATAATTATATAATACAAAGTAATTAGATGTAAAAAGGAAAAAGGAAAGAAAGAGCCAAAATTGCTGCTTACCAGCATGGAGGGAGACTAATTCCTAGTCCAATTCAAATGGACAAATTGCTGCCCTACCACAAATATTTTGGACACCATCTCATTTCGCGGCTTCATTGTAATGCGCCGGGCTGTACAATTTTGACATTTTAGGTACATTTTCCAGAAGTTTCAGATATCTAAATTAACACGTGCTTAATTGGGGTGATTTTTTCTTTTGTTAAGTCAAAATCTAAATTAAATTTAGAAAAAAAAGAAAAAAGAAAAATTCCATTACGTTTCTCAATTGTTAATGACATCTTTTTTGTGTTGATATTTAAAACATCAAATTTCATTGCTTATTATAGAAAAGCATTAAGATGATAAGTTTATAACTATTTAGGATTGAATGTGTCAAGATTGAATGAAATTACTTCACGTATCAAGTTTAACAGGAAGATATAATTCAAATATATATGAAATAAACAAACTAAACGTATCATGTCACAATCATCAAATTAGTAATATTAAACTAAACTTCTTGAATCCATCCCTTTGTTCTTGTCATTTTCTATATCCATACGAATTCATTTTTTATAATTATTTTTTTATTTTTTAATGTTAGAAAGACAAAAAACGCTTTCTAAAACACCACCAAATGTATTATAAGTTAAATTCCAAGTATCCCAAAAACTTAAAAACAGAATATTATCTCAAATAAGGGCATATAGAATCACAACAAGCTTTTGTCCATAAATTTGAAAAGGTCCAACTAAACTTAAAGTACCAAAATGCGAGCCTTAATGCATGTTTGGTTCAAGTGACAACCGATAGCTGGTGCTAATAGTTGATAGTTGATAATTGATTAAAAGTTAATTTACATATATGAATATGATATATTTATATAAAAATAATTTACATATATATAGAAAAAAAATATCAAAAATAAAAAAAAAATAATATGAAATTATAAACATTTTATAACCAGAAATAAAGAAAAAATATATTCTAAAATATACCTATTAATAATCATTGAATTCTTGAAGAGTCTTTTATGTAAATAAGGAGAATGATAAAAATTAAAAAAATAAAACAAATAGGAAAAAAAAAGGAAAATTTGATAATAACATCGAATTAGAATAAGTTATGATTTGTAGCTTTTTTTTTCAGAAGGAGTTGTTTAACTTTAATTAGCTATCGATTATGAATCTTTACAAACAACCTATAAAAATTGATCGGTGTGAATCAGTTATCAACTACGCAAATCAACTTGACCAAACACCCCTTTAGGCTTAATATTTGCAAGGAGTGACATAAAACAAGAGGCATACGATGACAAAATTGGGTTCAAAACCCTCCCAATAAATAATCAAAGCAACCACGGAATCTTCTAGGCATTTTATATATATAATATATAATTAGCCGGCTCACTAAACAGTAGCACCCCATCCTTGTCCAACCCCCCAACTTCTCCTCCTCATTGTGTTGTACATTTCTTTGGCACTGAGAAAGAGCTGATATATATGTTTGTATTCGCTGTGTCTGTTCAAGTGCTTCTAATGATATAAAACAAAAGACCCACCCCAAAAGCACTTTGGGTACTGCTCAAAACTACCTGAACATTGTCTCATGTCCAAATCCAACAAGAATGGACACAAACGATACTCAACAACATTCTAAATCCCCCCTGTGTGCTGGGAATGTTCATCACATTTGCTTCTATAAATAGAAACCCGCAAACAAAATAATTCTCATAAATCCTTTTTCTCAATAGACAGCAATCAAAAATGAAGGCTACATTCTTTCTCATATCACTGTCTCTTTCATGCCTTGTTTCATTGGCCTCACTGTTTATGGAGGGAGTAGGCAGGTATGATTCCGTTGTAAAAACTTATTGAGGCTCAAAGATTGCGAAGGGAGTCAGAGAGTTATTCTTCTTTCTCTTCTTCAAGTGAAGTGTCTATGTCTGAAGAGTATTCACCAGTATATATGGGGCCTCAAGATGGGTTGAAGGATGGTGATTTGATCCAAGCATTGCCTGGACAACCCAATGGGGTGAATCTGAATCAGTATTCGGGGTATGTCACTGTTGATCCAACGGCTGGGAGCACTCTTCTATTACTTTGTGGAGTCTCAGGTCAACTCTTCTTCCAAGCCTCTTGTGTTATGGCTTAATGGAGGACCAGGGTGTTCCTCTTTGGGATCTGGGGCAATGATGGAGTTGGGGCCATTTCGAGTAAACAGTGACTCCGAGACTCTCTCTTATAACGAATACGCATGGACCAATTGTAAGTATATAGCCCCCAACTAACTCACTTGTTATTTTTCTTGTTTGAGTTATGCATGTAACATGAATTTTGTCTGGACCCGAAATGTTTTATTATGGATGGATCTACGGTGGTGGAAAAGGGATTGAGCCCATAGTAGATTTGTACAGGGGTGGAGCCACAATTCAATATTGTGGTGGCAAACTTAAGTAACATCAGAGGCTTTTGTCCAATGATTTAGTAATTATAAATTTCAATGGGTAAAGGTAGAGCCATGATTCAATATTAGTGGTAGGAAACTTAAGTAAATCCTAGTGAGGCTTGGAGATAAAGGTTAGTATTTATAAATTTCATTTGACAGAGCTATGATTCAGTATTAATGGTGTCAAACTTAAGTAACAAATAAGGCTTTGGTCCAATTGTTAAATATTTATAAATTCCCAATGGGCAGAGCCATAATCAATATTAATGATGTCAAACTTAAGTAACATAGAGCTTTTGAGCAAAACCACCTCGAATCACTTTAGTTATAAAGAATTTTTTTTTCCAAAAGAAATTTCAACGAAATCATTTGTCCCGGAATAGGGTGGATCCGCCATTGGATTTGTGAATTTTGTAGCTTTCGTTTTTTTATCATGGGCTATAATGCTCCAATCTTGTACTGATCATATTTGGAATTGTGGATTTTACCTTATCCATAGTTTTTCCTATTCCAAAAATATGTAGTACTCTTATGTTTCTGTCTTTGTCGTCTGGTCTCTCTTTTCTAAACACTTTATAATACTAACAATTTACAAAGCACGCAATTTATTTCTTCCTTCTTTTCTTCTTGGTTCGAAACTCAGTGGCAAATATCCTCTTCCTTGAGTCTCCTGCCGGGGTCGGATTTTCTTATTCAAATAGAACATCAGACTACGACAAAAGTGGAGACAAGCAAACTGCAGAAGACAACTACACCTTTCTTCTCAACTGGTTGGAGAGATTCCCTGAATACAAAACCAGAGATTTCTACATCACCGGAGAAAGTTATGGTGCCACTACGTCCCCAGCTCTCCCAGAAAATCCTTCACAACAACAAGATCACCAACCAAACAGTCATCAACCTAAAAGGAATTGCAGTAAGTCCACCTCTTATGTTTTTCCTTTCTTTTCTTACTTTTTTTTTTTTTTTTTTTTGTGATGAGGCCAGAAAAACTACTGAACTTAGAATTTAAAGTTGAATAAAACGAGAACAACAATAATCCACATAACTAATAATTAGTAATATCTTTAGGGGTAATTTGACCATCAACAACAAAAATCTAAAATACCAATTTTGCTAGACAACCGTAGTTCTATTTGCTTTTATAAATATTTAAACCTCAGACAACTTTCCAATATCCTTCATTAATAACATAATAGAACTAAAGATATTGATTCTCTTATTATAGGAGTCTATAACTATTTTTAAGTCACCTTCAATTTCTAAGTTTAGTAAGTCCACCTCTTTGAAGGCTTTTTAAGCCTAACTATGAATCACCCATGAACAGAACTGACATGAATATATATTCTACTTCTCATTGAATTTTCAGATAGGCAATGCATGGATAGACGCAGAGACTGGAAACAAAGGAATGTATGACTTTTTCTGACACACATTCGGGCTAACTCCGACGAAATCAATGAGTCAATCAACTTTGAATTGCAATTTTCTTCCTGGATTACCTCCGACGCCTGCGAAAAATATTCCCAGTTGCGTATGAAGCTATGGGCGATATCTACATCTACGACATCTATGCTCCCTTGTGCTCTCCATCCTCATACAGTACCCCATCCCCATCGGTAAAATTAATTAAATGAACTCAGTATTGTGTAACATATCTTTAAATTTTAATTTCTCAATCATTATTATATGGTTTAATTTGTTGGTCCAAATAGATATCATCATTTGATCCATGTTCGGAGGACTATATCCAGACTTACTTGAACAGTCCTGAAGTGCAAAAAGCCATGCATGCAAACGTGACGAGTGCTCCAGGGCCATGGGAGTCTTGCAAGTATATGTCACAAGCCCTAATACTTTAAGCCTTGATTTTCTTTTGGTTTCATGGTAGAAAATATACAAAATAAATAAAATATATTCAAAATTCTACGGAGAAACAATAAATGAATTTAAAATAAATATATAAAAATTAATTTATTAAGATTAAACCTATTTTTTATTTTTCTTTAAATTTTTGTTTCTTTCTTCTTTTTTTTTTTTTTTTTTTTCTAACTATTTTCCAGGTTCCAAAAGGAGTCTAAAGGATTTAGTAAAAATTAAAGCAGATTGTTTCAATTCATTGTTTAATTTAATTTGTAAATCAATGCAGCTACGATATTTTCTACAATTGGAACGACTCGCCATTGACAGTGTTGCCAGTGATCGAGCATCTCAAGGTCTATGGATAAGTGTTTGGATGTATAGGTAAGTGGTACATTATGCTAATTCTCCTTAGCTATGTTAGATTTTTTTAAACAAATTCTTAAGATATTATTTTAGGGTGAATTGATTAAAAGACTTTTGAAAACCCAATTTTGGAGATTTGACCCTCAATCAAATTTTAGCATAATTTTGACTAAAATGTCATCTTGTTTTCCTCCAAAAATAACTCTTTTTTTTAAGAGACAATGTAAATACATGAAATAGAAAAAAACATGGGAAATGTTTGATTGACAAATTTAGAGTTATTTGATGGCTTTTTAATCAAATATTTCATTATTTTATGGTATAATCAAACATAAAATAAATGGGCTTAGGAATTGGATCCAAAAAAAGGGATTGTAGTGGTAAGATATGTAATGAACCCATTTAAGAATCTCATTTAAAGAAAAAAGATATCAAATACGGAGTTTCTTTGGACCATGATTGGGAAATGTTTGATTTTCTTTGGACTATGATTAGGAATTGTTTGATTGTCTTTCTAAGAGAAAGAGGTGAAACAAAATCAACTTGAATTCAAGACCGCTATTTGAAATTTTAGAGTGAAATACTAGATTTGTTATCTAAAGTCTATGTTTCTTGAAAAAAAATATACTTGAAGTGAGGGTTACTTTGATCAACAAGAAGTTAGGTCATCTTTTCAATCAAATTAGTGATATTAAGCATGTTTCTCATCTCTTTTTAAGAAACAAACGGTTTTTTTTTTAACATCTCATATCGAATATAGGAGAAAGTTTGTAACACTATGTAAATATAGGTTTCTCTTAACCTATTAGGCATACTTTAAAATCATGAGTGCCCTTGGACCCAAAGTGAATAATATCTACATAATTAGATCAGATCGTTACAAATTATATCAAAATCAATCTCTGACCTCGATGTGAGAGTCCATTCCAATTGACTTGTAGGGGTTGTTTGTCCGTATTTCCTTTTACTACTTTTCAATATCAAATATAACCATAAATTTTGTGAACAGTGGTGACACAGATGGAAGAGTGCCAACGACATCAACCCGATTATCCATAAATAAACTTGGAACATCGGTTAAGACTCCATGGTACCCCTGGTACTACCAAGGCGAGGTAAGGATCCATGGCTGATCAAATTCCCTACTAGCTAGTAGGTATCGAATTGAAATTAACCCTAATAGTGTATATTTTGTTGTTGTATTTAGGTTGGGGGGTATGCAGTTGGATACAAAAAACTATCATTTGTGACCATAAGAGGAGCAGGACACTTCGTTCCAAGTTACCAACCAGCCAGCCTTGCCTCTTCTCTTCCTTCTGGCCGGACAGCTTCCACCGGCCGATGAATCCTAGACCAAGAAATTCACTGTAATTGAGGTCCATGTTTTAAAAAACTGTTTTAGATAACAGTTTTTAAAAACACAAAAAATATTATTTTTGTATTTTATGAAAATATGGTTTTGAAAACAGGGAGAATAACAAACTATGGGAATCGAGTAAGTTTTTATTGTTCTTCCTGTTTTTCATAACAAAAAATTATTCTTGAAAATAGAAACCAAACTGACTTGAAATTCTGTTTTATTGTTATGTTTTGATTAAAATAAGACGAAATTAAACACAACTTGTGCATGGCACGGTGTGAGAAGAACCATTCAAATGGATAAATTTCTTTATTTTAATTTGGAGAACATTTTTCTATTATTATTCTTATAGAACTAGTATGTACAACTTGACGGTCTTACGGAATTTCCAAGGGAAATTAATATGGGAAAATTGGATAATTTTTGTTTATTGAGGGTCAAAGTGCATGTGGGTTGAATATGGACATTTTAAAATTTAAATTATCCATGTATTATAATGGGCAAGTAGCATGTAAGACATCGTGCCATTACCTAATGCACAAAATTAATTAAAATAACAATAAATTAATTATACGTTAACAATAATATGAACAGACTGAAACCTACTTACCCTTCATGCCAAGTCACATGCAATATACAGACAAGATCTTAGTCATCGTCATCATCTTTCTCTATCGATAAACTTGTTCAAGTAATAAATAAATAAATAAAAGGAAAAAAAATTATACTCCTAAATGACGATGCCTCACCATTCCATAATCATTCCGGTCATGTTTGAGTAAATAGCTTAATTAAACACTTATTTTATAAAGCTTATTAGATAAAAATTTATGTCATAAATACTTTATTTAATAAGTTATTTATGTTTAAATGTATATTTTAAAAAAACGTTTACGCATCATTTTAAGCAAATATTTGACAGACATTACCAAAGACTTATAATCGCTTAAAAATTACTTAAAATATTATAAAGACTTATAAAATTAAAAGATTCTGATAAATAAACACTTGTTATAATGTTTTAAAAAAATTTAAAATTAAAGAACTATATATATATATATATATATATATATATATATATATATATATATATATATATATATATATATATATGTGTGCGTGTGTGTGTATGTCATGAAACCATTATAAAAAAAATTAAAATAAAGTAAAGATTCATTATATATTGAAAACATCTATCATTCACTTGTAACATCTAGTATAAAAAATAACTAATGAACTATACTCTCATCTTCAATTTTGTTTCATATTCATCAAAGAGATTATAAAAACTAAAATATTTTTTTTTTTCATTAAAATCTTTAATTTGGATGCTTTCTATAAACTGAAACTGATGCACATATAATTAAGGCTATTTGCCAAAGCAAGACGCACTGAAAGAAACATCTTCGAGGTTTCACACACACTGAGACATGTGACTTTTTAAATCATTATGATCCTACCTAATATAAATAAAAATTATATATTTCACTACTATAGTTTTTATCTAAGAATAAAATACAATAAAAGAAAAGACATCAAACATAAAAATCAAACATCACTAATGTTTCCCATCATCACAAACATTTTCAAAACAAAATAACAAACAACATTAGTGTTTTCCAGCATCAAATTCTAAATAAAGAAAATCATCATCAATATCATTATTCTCATCATCAATACATTTTTTTTTCTATTTTTAAATTATATGTCAAAAAAAATTTATATTTTTTTCAAAAATTTGACCTATTTTTACATAAATTTTTGGAAGTTGTTTTATATTTTTCAAAATTTGTTACATAATTTTTTTAAAAATTTTTACCCATTTTTACATAATTTTTTCCTCTTTTTTTTATATAATTTTTCAAAAGTTTTAACTATTTTTTACATAATTTTTCAAAAGTTGTTTTCTATTTTTTTCATTCTTTTTCGGAATGACATTTTTATCATTAAATGACTACAAATTTTAAGATTAGATAAATCTTGAGTTTTTATAAGCTTTTTCATAAAGATAATAAATAAAGTTTAGTAAATAACTTATGTGGGTCATAAGCTATTTTTATAAGCTCTTTCAAATATCTACAATTTTTATCAAAAATACTTATATAAAAAGATAAACTCAAATAACCTATAAATAAGTTCTCTCATATGCTCCCTACCCTAAGTCAAAGATGAGAAAAAAAATATTTTGAGGTTGTATAAATATAGACTTCTTTATATTTTATAAACACCTTAAAAGAGCTTCTAAGTCGAAAACAGATATTATTCATTGGGTGATAAAACATATTTGACACATTTTTATAATTCAGAATAAAAAACACAAATGAGAATAAAAATTTTTCTTCACTTTTTTGTGGTTTTTAAAAATAGAAAATATGGTATTTTATTTTGAATTGTTTTCTTTATTTTATTTTTATAGTTTTAAGATAATTATATGAATATATCTCTATAAAATATTTAAACAAAATATTAGACATAAAAATTATTAAAATAATTTAAAAACATCCTAGATTCACAAATACTATATATATATATATATATATATTTAAAACCTATTGTGAATAAATAATGATAACCATACTAGTTTTTTAAGGGAAACTCGAGCTATTTATTAGCTATTAGCAGTAGTACAAGCTTGCATAATCATTAGCTATTAGCAATAGTAGGAACATGCATAATCAAAATAAGGGAAAAAGTATGTATGATATTTGAAAATAAAGATAAAAAAGTTATAAAGAATAGGAAATAATTGGTTTTCAAGTTTATCTGAAAGTCAACTGTTTTTATCTTATATGTTCTAAACCATATATATATTTCTAATCCTTTTTATTTTCTTTACCCTTATTTCTAAATATACATAAATTTCATTGAGTGGGCCTGGAGTAGTAGCCGAGTTGGTGTTAAAGCTGCTGCAGGAGGTCGGAAAGATGAAGACAATAGTAAAAATGGGACCAAGAATAGAAATTGAAGATAGTCAGACTACAAGTTCTGATCGACACAGATCTATCAAACAAGCGCACTTAAAATAAATCGATATAGACGTTACTAAAACATTTGCCCCAGAATTTGACAAGATACAACCGTTCGTAGCTTGGTGACGACTTAACAAAACAAAGAAGATGAAGATTTATATCTCCAAGTTACGTAGTTAAATATTAAAAAAGCATGCTTTGTAACACGCACCTGCTCAGATGATGAAAGAAAAAAATAAAATAAAATCAAAATGTTACAAATAATGAAAAACCCATCATGGTAAAGATTCCAAAGAAGCAATAAAAAGCACTAAAGTATCTGGTAACATATTTCATTTAAAACAATTTTCGATATTTAACTTTAAAAGTTAAAAGTACGTTAACTCTAATAAATGTATGATCTAAAACTTTAACTATCCTAAATCTATTCTAATTTTACCATTTCTCTTCTTTAATAATTACATCATATACCCTTCATTCATCCATACTCAAAATGAAAATTTTCATCATACCAATATCGCCATGAATAGTTTCAACAATATTCGCCTCAAATATTGACAAGAATCGCTCACTTTCAAGAATACTTTGCCTGCCGATCGCTTCCACCTAAGCCAGTTACTTTGCTTTTCGTTTTCGAAAGATCTATTTTTCGCTGTTTCAACTGTCAAGATGCCAATTTACTCCGATTTTATTACTTGAACCGCTTTGACTCTTAAATAATAAAAGGTTTTATTTAGGCAAACAAAACAAAACGATTTGGAGCAAATCCATCGATTTGCATTAAAAGTCAGGCTTATGATCAATTTTTTTACGGCATGATGACTTCTTTTCTCAAGGCATCTATAAATCTATAATTGAGTTTTAGTATATAAACTTGATAAAGACTTTTATCTTTTTTTAAATGGGACAACACTTTTAAAAAAAAAAAAAACTTATTGTTTATAACAATTGAGATACTACCAAGTGAGGTGGTTGGTTTAATTTAACTAAAAGGCTCAAAAGAATAATTATATTATATACTAGAATTTTATCGTCCTTATATACTAAAAGGCTCCTAGAATGGAGATATATCTTAAATATGTTTTTTTTTGTGCACACGAAAACCGCTCAAAACATCTCATACTACGGAAAAAAAAAAGGAGGCAGAGGCGTTGCTTAGGTAGGGGGAGTGGCGGCGGCATAGACTTCATCACCACCTTCTGGAAATCACGTCTAGTCGCCCCCTACATATAGATTTTCCGTAGACAAATCAAATAAAGAGGCAGAGCCCCTCCGTCGTCACTTTCTGCTATTTGTTTCCCACCACCACCACCACCACCCATATCTATCTCCCTATCTCCCAATTTCTAATCAACAACCCCTCCATTCTCTATTCTCTTCCGCATCATCCACCAATCAGTTTTGATCTCCTCTTATTCTCTCTATACATCAATAACATTATCCAAAATGTTTTTCTTTTTCTTTTCATTTTTTATAATTTCGGGATATCCCAATTAGCTTATGTAAATTTCAATTAATTTCATTGGGTCTTAGAACCTAATGGTAGGATAAAATCCTCAATGAGTTTAAATGGACTGAATTCATAACCATGTGAACAAAATGCATTCAAATATTATTAAGATCTTTATATATAAATATAGGTTTTTGGACCAATTTACGCGAATATCTTTTAATCCCAGACCAACCATCGATGGCAATGGATGACACATTTGGGGAGTTTCTTTTCTTTATCACTAAATTATAACATAATTGCGCCAAAAAAAAAAAAAAATTATAACATTATAGTTTAGTATCAAGAAATTGCTTACTTTGTTGTTCCTTTTCTGTTTGCTACAAATTAATTTTGAAATGTTCTTCCATCCTCACATACAGAAGCCCACTCCCGTCATAACTCATAAGTGGGGATATACTGTTTGCCAAAGGCTCTTAATGCCTATGTAACGCCCTACGGCTCTACCCAACATAAGGCGATTATTAGTTAACATATTTAACACTAGAATATAAATATATCTGATCATTAAAATTTTATGGTGGCTTAACGTTATCATCATATGATAATACATTAAGGTGAAATTGTCATCCCCTGTTTTTGAAAATGAATCTGTATGTGAGTGGGATGGGGATGACCTCACTATTCATCAATTTAGTGGCTCTTAATTCTAAGTATTTAACCTTATCAACTCATAATTTTAATCTGCCTATTTTTTACTCAGCGCCATTAAATATCACTATCAAATCAATAGGCATCATTATTACCCTCTTTTTTTTCGCCACCAACCCATTTTTATGTGGGGAGAGGATTACAAATTGGCAATTGGAGTCCATTTTGGGCACCACAAATCAGGAAAAGGGGAGAAAATCAAATCCTTTTAGCCCCATTTATTATTTTGCCCCCACTTTCAACAACCACCGATTTTTTTTTTTTTTTGACAAAAACAAAAGAAAAAAAAATCATTAACACCCAAATAAAAATTTGATTTATCATCCGTTTGTTAGATAAGAAGCTTTTTGATTGTTTTGTTACGATTTTTTATTTATATAAAAATTATTTAAATATATAAAACAGATTTAAACCCCTGAAAATATCATATTATAATCATTATTATATTAAAAATGATATTTTAATTATTATATTATTAAATTATAAATTTTATATCGATTTATTATATTATTAATATTAAATAATAAAATTATTTTTCTTAAAAATGACATAATTAATTTTATTTAAAAATGTTGAAATATGAATATGAGTGATTGATTTATGAGAATTTTTTAAAAAATGCCATGCACATAAGTATATTCTTCACGTGGCATGGGGATTAATTAATTTAGGATTTTGGAGTGTGACAATATTTTAAAAACAAAATTCTTATATTTTTAATAATAATAGAATGGAAGAAGAGAAGTATAACTGTATAAGATTGCAAAATATAAAGGCGGCTCAGCCGGTCAATTTTGCTGCATCTCTCTTCCTACCTTGCAGCTTCCCTTCCTCTCGCTATAAATCTTGGTTTCAGAGCCTCACAGCTTGAGCAGTGAAGCTTCAGTGGTCGACAATGAGATGGAAGTTGTGATTCCATCCCGTCGTTTGATATTTCAACTTCGACAGCGCTTGCTCTACTCCCTACATCAGCGCTCCCTCTAGTCCTCAGCGTTTCGGCAACTTCTTCTTTTCCGCCCCCACCAGCCCCTCACGCGCCTCCACTTTCTACCGTGAATTCAACGACCTCAATTTCTCCGGCAGGGAATCTTCCGCATCCGCACCGTCTGGCATTCCATTTGATTGGAAGAGAAACCCGGAATTCCGAAGGTGAACGCCGGTGCGACGAGCGGTGCAGTACTTCGTGATGAAGATGAGCTGATCTAGATTTTGCATTTGATTTCAGCGGCCAGCTGGAGAGAACTTCTCTTTCCGCCGACGAGCTCTTCGACGGCGGCAAGATTCGACCTCTCCGGCCGCCTCCTCGGTTGCAGATTAGCAACGACAACCCGGACGAGAGTTTCAAGAGCGCGATTTCGTCTCCGAAATCGCCCAGATCGCCGAGAAACATATTCTCGCCGCGGCACAGAAAGGAGCAGGATCCGTTTCAGGCGGCGATCGATTGGACCCGGAAAGACGCGGGAACTGAATCTCAGTACCACCGCGGAAGGGAACGGAAAATTCGGCCGTCGTCGTCGTCTTCAGCTACATCGGCGGCGGGAAGTACTACGAGGAAAGTGACGAGGTCTCTGTCGCCGTTGAGGGTTTCGGACATCGCATTCGGAAACGAACAGAGTCTCCCACGGAACATCAACGATTCAAGATTCTCATCATCTTCTTCAAAAGGATCGAGAAAATGGAGACTGAGAGATTTTCTACTTTTCCGAAGCGCGTCGGAAGGTCGAGCGGCGAGTAAAGACCCGCTGAGGAAATACTCATTGCTGACAAAGAAGAACGAGGACGTGAAGAACTGTAGCTTCCGGTCCACCGACAGTTCCGGTTCAGTTTCCGGCTCGAGAAGGAGAGGACCGGTGTCGGCTCACGAGATGCATTATACAGTGAACCGGGCGGCGTCAGAGGAGATGAGGAGGAAGACTTTCTTGCCATACAAGCAAGGCCTCTTCGGCTGCCTGGGATTCAATTCCACCGCCGTTCATGAGATCTCCAAAGGTCTTGGTCTTTGAAACGTGGACGGTCCAGATCACTCGATCTCTCCCCCAACCCCCCTCCTCTTCTCCAATATATTCCTTTTTCCTTTTCTTTTTTTTTCGGGGTTTTAATGTCATGATGATCCTGGTTTAGCTTTGGGTTCTGGCAATGAATGAAAATCCAAACTCACAGATTTTTTTTTTTTTTTATGTTTTTGAATTCTATTCACTTGATTATAGTCTATGTTCTTATATGGATTCTAACGTTTTATGATTCGAAGGTTGTCGTGCTACTATCCAATCAGGATTCAACCTTTATCTCCTAGGTTCATTCTCACCCTTTTTCTCCATGACTCAAGTGAGAGAGCAAACATTCATGGATTTTGATTTTTGACAAAAATAATGATTTTTGATTGGAAAACAATTTCTTAGCATATGGAAATTTTGGTCATATTGGTCTAGATGGGAATCTAATTATCACAATTACATTGATTAGATGGTCACTTTTAACTTTTAAAGAGAAATGTGACAAATTCATAAGCTCAAATGCAAATGCAAATGCAAATGCAAATAAAGGAGAAGTTTCATTTTTAAATGTTGGCTTAGAGATCATGTCATAAAGCGATGAAATGTTTTGGTGATGATGATGGCATAACATGCGGGCATGGCTAAAGAGAATAAAAAAGGAGAGGGAAAGAAAAGGAGATTGGCAACCCCCACACTTGGCGGAAAGAGAGTTCAATATTATAATCATTGGATCATATATGGAATAATTATGTGAATAATGTGTTATACGGCACAAAGTGTGTTCATGGGTTTAAATAACCCGTTTTTTTAAAGTTAGTTCTACTCACAAAAACCAAATATAGTCATTGTTCTAGTGGAGTCACATTTATTCATTTTGTATTTACATTACATAGTTCTTATACTATATTCTTACAAGAACACGAGTCTTGAACCTCACATACACTCATCCTCTATTTATCACTTAAATAAATCCTTAAGGACTATATATAAATCAATTTTCATCATAGGATATGGATCCTAAAAACTATCTTTTTCCTTAACTTTGTGTCTATAGGATGGATCATTTTGATTCTCTATTATATGGGTCGGGTCATTCCTATCTCAATCAAAAAAAGCATTTATATGTAAATCTTTGTTCATGAACGGATATGATCCCAAAAACCATCTTTTTTTTCCCCTCTACTTTGTGCCCATGATTTAGGGATGGGACATTTCAATTATCCAATTGTTTTAATTAGTAATCTAAGTTTTAAATTTAAAAAAAATAAAAGGGAAAAGGGAAGATGACCTGGGTATGCTTTTGTAAGGCAAATAGTAGTATTGTGTAGGAAAAAGGCAAAGGCAAGTAAACCATGCATGCAAAACTAACTTTTGTTAAAGGCCATTTGTGTCTATTATAAAGGAAACCCACATCAAATCCTACAATCATGCTCTCACTTTTCTTTCTCTTTTCTCTTTTTTCCCCTTGAGGCTTGCAGGATATCTAGCTATGGTGGAAAGAAAAGTTGACTAAGGGAGAAGATGGGGATGATAGTGATTACAATCATGGGTGTAGGGTTTTCATCCATCACCAAATACTATAATTTCCCAAGAGAAAAAATTGTCTCATTTATGATCATGATCATGATGATGGGGTTGATGATGATAATGTAGATCTTCCAATGGTGGTGGTGGCAAATGGCAATGGTAGTTATATGGTTGTTTATCTTCATTGTTAATCATATTGCATGGTTATTAATCATAACATTGACCCGTGATTCCATTCTTAATGAATTTGCATAAATATCACTTTGTATTATATTTGTTCTTATGGAAACTTGAATTTGGTATCTTTCCTATTCCCCGACCATCTTTTTAACCATTGAGCAGGATTCATTGGTGACTTCAGTCTTTAATAACCCAACCTGAAGCACTTATATTTTGAATTCTTGATCCATCAAAATTTAGCTTGAATCTTCTATTAATAGTAAGGATCCAATGAATTCATTTCTTAACCATGCGAGGGACTTTGTGTCCTTCGTTATACAGATAAAGGTTGCTAATAACACTAAGATTTTCGTAAAACTAGGGTAGCATTTTCAATGATGAGAAAGGGGTTGCTGGGATTTTCTTAAACAAACCCGATTTATGATTCCATATCTCCACAAGATGATAGCAATTTTTTTCCAGTGAGCATAGGATGCTTGAAAAATTTATTGTTAATTTTATAATTTTTATAATCATTTCAATCCAATCCAAGAAATTTGCCTTCCTAAAATAGAGACGTGAGACAATTATATTTAATATGATCCCAAATTCTTTGAATGAAAGGACAAATCTTAAAAATATGGTTAATATTTTCACTATTATGGTTATAGAAATAACATTTGTTTGTAATCTCTAATCTTCTTGTTATTAGAAACTCACAAGCGGGAAGGGCTCCCCTTAGGGTCAACCATAGGAAAAATTTAATTTTCGGCATTAAATTTAATTTCCAAATCCAACTTAGAATTTTATGTTGAGCGTGCACTAAGGGCTTTCTCATTACTCAAGTTGCTAATTTAAGAGTAAACTTTCCAACTTGAGAGTAACCCCACATGGAATCATGATTGATTTAATATCTGATAACACATTTGAGGCAAGGTGAACCTGAATTGATCAATATTCCACTCTTAGTTTCTTGATTTATAAAATCATGAACTTCTTAGCATCCCAATCGATGTATTGTAAATTATTGTCTTCCACAAAGGAGATAAGAGGCATCATATAAACCTAAAGATTTGTTCATAATCTAACTTTTTTACCATCTCCTATACATCGTTTTAGGCTAGTTCCAATTAATTTTCTATGATTAATAATTTATTTCCACACACAGAGCTCCTCATTTTGGGATCCCGAAAAGTTGTCATTTTTTAAATATTTATCTCTCACACCTTACTCCAAAGGCGCCTTATCATTATCTCGATTCTCCGCATCCTACAAGAATTGGAAGCTTTATTAACATCATCATTTTCGTAATCCCTAGACCTCCTTCATTTAGCCTCGCAAACATACATAGTTCCCATAATTCCATCCTCTAATCTTCATTATTTCTTTTAGTAAGTTTAAAACAATTCATCACACGAAGAGGAGTACTCGCCAAATTAGTCTTTATTAGTGTTATTTTGCCAGCTCTTGAAAGGAATCGTGCTTTCCATGAAGCCAACTTTTTTTTAGACTTAAGCATCACTTCAGAAAATGTATTTCTTTTAACTTCCTTGAATAATAGGCAACCAAGAAACTTGCTAATGCCATTGGAATAGGGAATATTTAGGGCTTCCCTTAATCTTCTTTTCATAACTCCTTGGATATTATGAGAAAATTGAACTGAAGACTAGTGGAAATTTACAAGTTGCCCCAACATAGCACAAAAGTTATGTAAAATCCTATTAATGTTAGAGCAAGCTTTTTTGAGGCTTTAGCAAAAATCATACAATCATCCGCGAACAAAAGAAAAGGAATTCTAGGACTACTTCGATGAGTTTAAATACCAATATGATTTTTGGGGTTTTCCAACTAGATTAATAGTTCCCTACCCAAAAGCTCAACACATATAATGAAAGTATAAGGAGATAAATGATAGCCTCTTGATGGTTGAATTTTCATGAGTTGGCATTTGCTAAAAGGAGTACGACATTGTGCTAATGCACTCCATAACCCAATCAACCCATTTGGTGTGAAAACCTAGTTTTAAAAGAATGGCCCTAATAAAACTCCATTCTAGTCTATCATAAGCCTTTTCCATATCAAGTTTAACTGCCATGTATCCCATTTTTCCTTTTTTCTTTTTGAAAGAATGCATGATTTAATGGGCTAGCATGATATTATCATTTATAAGTCTCCATGGGGCCAAAAGCCCCTTCAAAAGGGGAGACCACTTAATTTAGCAAATGTTTTACTCTATTAGCTAAGATTTTTGCTATAATTTTATAACAAACATTGCAAAGGCTAATAGGCCTATAGTGATTTGAGGTTTTCGGATTTTTTGATTTAGAAATTAAAGCGAAAAAAGTCTTATTTATCTTGAGCATGCACCATTATAAAAAGAAAACTTTTTAAACTATTTTACAAAACTGATTTTAAGCTAATTATTTTCAATTCTTTATATAGAAGCTAGCCTAAAGACCATCTAGGCCAAGTGCTTTGTGACTATTGATCTGAGAGAGAGCTATGCAAATTTCTTCTTCTATAACTTCTTTATTTAACTATTTATTCTCTTATTCTGTGAAGCAAGGGCTAAAAGATTAAAGCGATTCAATGTTTATCCTAGGATTTTCTAAGGTGAATCTGTTAGTGAAATCATTAATGAACACCTTCGAGATATCATCCTCTTCATCAATTATATTCCTTCTGAGTCTCTGATTCTCCAATTTTTTTTTTCTTCTTCTATTAAGGGCTAGAGTTTAGAAGAAATTATTATTCATATCTCCTAAATGAGTCCAAACTTGTCTTGATCTCCTCTAATTTTAACAAGTGTCTAAGCTTTTGAGATAGTTGAGCCTACTCCTATTGAAGGGAAAAATTAAAAATTATTAAAAAACCTTGAATTTCATCTATTTTTTCTCGATTTGCTTTATATTATCTTCTACATTTCCCACTTCAAGCTTATTCCAGGTTTTAACTTTTTGTCTAAACATTTGAATTTTTTTCACTAACTAGAAGGTGTTGGACCCCTCAAACAAAATATTCCACGAATCTTCAACATCAATACAGCCAGGAATATGGAACCAAAACTCCTCACATCTAAAAGGTTTGGCTTTTAACTTTATGTTTCTTTTGTCTAAGTATAAGACAATAGGTCTATGGTAAAAACCAATAATAAGGTGATTTTCAACCCTAGCATCCTTAAAAGACAAAAGTCATTGGTTGTTAAATAAGGACTCTATCCAATTTTTCAAAAATGGAAGATGAGTCACTTCTCTTATTAAACCAAGTGTAAGGTCGACCAAAGGAACCTAGATCAATCAATTGATAATTATCAACAAAATCTGCAAAATTTTGCATTTTAGATGAGTTACCAATGGTTCCTCGTATTTTTTCATGAGTGTAAAATTACATTAAAATCGCCAATGATTGCCCAAGGCCAATAATGGAGCTTTTGATATTTAATAAAGTATCCCATATCTCTTTTTGTTTATGGTGTTGGGGATAATCATACAAAAAAGGTAAAAAAATAGCTAAAATTAAGATTAGAGAAATGAGTCATGCAATGAAACATTCTATTGTCTTTCAAAATAATATCCAAAGACACAACATTAGGATTCCAACATAACCATAAACCTCTTGAAAATCCAATTGGATTCACAAAATCAAAACACTCAAATTGAATCTTAGGCAAAATATCCAAGATCTATTCTCGCATTGACTTTTGCTTCGGATAAAAACAAAATATTATGAGTAAATTTTCTTAAAAGATTTTTCACCTGACATACAAAATCAAGGTGACCTGCCCTTCTAGCATTCCAAGCCACAACCTTCATGAGATGGTCTACGTTGGTTCAAAGGTTCATGCCCTTTTCTCTCTCCCTCTTGCTTGCCAGTTTCCAAAACCAATAACCTCTTTTTCATTCCATACCCTTTTTGGAATAGATCAAATTCTCCACTTCTGGTAACATTCGCCGTAACAAAAACGAAGATAATTCCTTTCACGGCATCAGAAGAGCCCCTTGCCATGGGTAGAATTTTGGCCCAAATCAAAGTAATTAACCCTTACCTGGGTTAAAACCAGTCTTTGAACCCAAAGACATGGTCCTCCTCTTCGGTTGGACACTAATCCAAGATCCTAATCCTTCACCTATAAGATACGATACACCTCACATCGCTCCACATAAGAAATAAGCAGATTGCCCACTCAAGCCCCACCTAATAAAGCAATTTTCATAGCTCTTCCATCAATGGCACTATCATCGGCGCTTCATCAGAGCCTAATACGTAATCTGGGAGAAGGCTATCCGGCACTCCAAAATATGGGTTCAGAAACAACGCAACCAGCATGGCCCACTCAGCGAACGCCGCTCACTCGGACGTCCGATTTCTCAAGAGGTATGAAATGATACGATTCCACATTGGTTCCATATAAGAGTCATAGAGCCGATACTTGCTTTAATGAATTCTCCCACCCGATAAAGGCCGGCCGGGCTCTTCCATCGCCTTAAAGCATCTATCATTGGTGCTTTGGTTGAAAAGTCGACACACGCAGGCTACTAAGAGACTACCCAATGCCCCAAAGGTCTGTGAGCTCAATGCCGTCTAAGATCGCCACCTATCGCTTGTTTGGTCGCGCTTTTCCATTAGGCTCAGTACCTACACGTATACTTCTTCCGTGTAAATTGCCTCGCACTCTCTCCCATTACGCATCGCCCTCAACGAAAACACCAATAATAGTACTAAAGTCCACTTAATAAATTAATCCAAAAGACTACTATTGGGGATAAGAGAACCCATCAAACTTAAATACCATTCCACACCTCTACGTGAACTCGATGCGATCGTGACAAGATCTTTCCAACAGTCCATCTCAACAAGACAAGAGAAATAATAATCCATTGAAAAATCCAAAAACTAACAAACCAAGGCATGTGAAAAGATCCAGCAAGGATACAAAGTATGAACGTAGCATATATAACCCTCCAAAATTCCAACTTCAAAGATTCATAAGATGGAGAACATTTTATGGTACAAAACATGAACTTAGAGCAGCATTCGTTTAAAACAAGAGAAGGGAACTTACCCAGAACAAATCCTGACCATTTTAAACCAAAGTTTGAATCTTGCAATGATCCAAACTTCCACCTGACCAGGCGGTTGGGAATCATACATCTCTCCGGGTTCCTTCCTCTTACAATCCTCCAGGAAAGAAGACTCGGCTTTCCAATAGACATATGCACACACACAGAAATAAACAAGTTGTTGCTCCCATAAACATCATCAGAAAAGGATCTTCAAACTGTGTGGGTTAAGAGTTCCCTGACTAGCAGCCTAAAGTGCTAAAAACCAGTAAACGGAATGAATATCAAATAAACGAAATGAAGAGATGTAGAGTTCCCCCTTTTTGCTTGATCGTGCCCTAGCCGTGGAAAAAAGCCCGACTCCTTTCTTAAGCACATAGCAAAAATGCCCTTCACTACACCAAAGATCGCCCCTTTCTTCGATCACATTTTCGTCCACCGATCTCTGCTCCATTTTGCCATATCAAAGCATAGATAGAACATATCTACGTATTCCATTCTCTGCAACCCTAGAAAAGCAACTTCAGAGACTCCACCATCCTCATCGACGATTGCTCAGTACTTTGATCGCAAAGTGCGTTTCTTTTGTTGCTCCAGCTCCCTAATCGGCCCGTATCTCTAATACTCGACGAATTTGAAACTCAGCATATATAAATATAATGTATTGCTAGTTTACCTGGATCAATGAAATTATCTTTTTCTGGTTGAACAGAAATAAAATGAAGTTTCCTCTTAGAGTCATGCAAAGTTGGTCGATGACATGTGGGAGTATTGTAGGACCAAGAAATGGACCAAATATCATATAATAAAAGAGGTATCTTATATTTCTACATTTCAACTCCTTCCGTTAACATTCCTCCCTGTCTTTTTTGTAATGCCTAGAGAAACTTCATTTTATATGTAGGGAACGAAAATGAAGGCTACGTTTGTTTTTTCGCAAACGTGAGGGAAATTATTTCAAATAAAGAAAATAAAAGAGAAAACTGAAGTAAAAATAAATTAATAATATATAAGAAATTCATTCCGATTTTTTATTTTCACAATGATTTGAAAATGTTTTAGTATATCACTATAGCTTCTTTTGAGCTTCAGCGTAAACAAATACAAATTTATTTCATAAATTGTTTTTCAATAAAAAATATATTTTTAATAAAATTCTTGTTAAGCCAACCACCCAAACAAAGTTCTAATTATGATTCTTACGTATTAAATAATAAAGGCTACAGAATTCCAAGACGTAGCTAAACGCTGCGATTAAAAGCGGCCCAAAGACTGGAATAATAGTCCCAACTTATTCCCAACGCAGCTCGAACGAGGCGCCCAACTCCCCTTAAAAGACTGCAGACCAAGGAATTTTCAGGACATAGTGAAACATCCACCCCATCAATCGTGTTAGGATATTTCCTAATTATTGCCTATCAATCATCCCTTATTGTCGGCACATAAAGCGAAGTTAAAATCTTTCACCAATTTATAAATATCGCATCATCCTCCAACAAAGCGAACATACTATTCGTTGGCCATCATCCAACTGTTAAAATTATCACGATCATCCATTATAAATACCGCGCCACCCCATCTACGAAAGCGACAGACATATACACAAACTTCATTCCATAATATAGGAAAAGCCCAGCTTAAGCGTCGGAGGCAGTGAGCCCCACCGCCGTCCTTTTCTTCTTTGTTTTCTTAGGAGTCAGCGATCCAGGTCGTGAGGATAGGTACCGTAGTCAAGCTGTGGCTGGCTGATTAGATTGAAAAAGCATCATCAATTCTTATGAACAAGTTGGAAGCCCTAATCATCCCTCCCTTTGTTCTCTTTTTCAAGTCCTTTTTTTAGATAAAAAAAAGTGTTTTTTTTTGTTATTATTGGCCTGAAATCACATCTTTCATTGTTTCTTCCCCATATCTAAAGTTTTTTTTTTCCAATAAAGTGGTTTCTTCCATACCGATCTATGTTTTTCTTTTTTTTTTTTATTTGTTTTTTCGTGTTTTTGTCGTCGACCTATTGCGGCGTGTTTTGTCTTCGACTTGTTGCAACGGATAGTTATGTAGGTAGATGATTAAACCTGACCAGTGGATTTTTGTGTTGACAGTTTGAGCGTTGAATTCTGTCGGAGCAAAATTATAAATATCGAATCGTATTCGTCGTTATCTTTGTAAATCCCCAGAATTTTAGGTATTATAAATATTGATAGATTATCGAATATACCAAACATGCATCATTTTTATTATTAATATAAATACTATATCATTCTTTAAAATTTTTAATACTTTATAATTTATATTATGTGTTTGGATATATTGGATTAGAACATGAATGAATAATATATATATATTGCATGCATGACAAATGACGTGGACGGTGGACGATGGCTAATCAGAGCCAGCAAGTGGATAAACATTGTTCATTCTTTTAATTGACACTACTACGTGTTTATATGGTGTATCTTCTGTCTCCTACGCCGACATTACTGACTTTTTCCTTCTAGGAGACTGACCTGGTCAGTCAAGGTAAAAACAATTAGACTTCCGTTTCTAACTTCTGCTTGCAAGTCTTCCCTACTCTTTTTTTTTTTTAAATCTTTTTCTTTAAAAAAACATTTTCAGCAAATTAAAGTATATTATAAAAAAACTATCGAATATATATACACATATGATAGTTGAAATCTCTGTTAGCCTAATATATGATCTTGAATTGGCAAAAATATAATTAGAATTTATGTTTTATGACAGCAAAAATTTACTGGCTTTCGTATGATATAGTGAATATAGTATAGATTAAGCGATACATCGTGTATCGTGAACCCGTTGAAGGCTTAGGCTCGTATGAGGTTAACTCTTATATGGGATTAGTAGAGTATGATATAGGCTTAAAAGCAACGTTTAAGTAATGTGAATGAGACCGTTGAAGGCATCTAGTGGTAGAGACAATAATATAAAAAAATCCTAAATATAAATAATTATTCATGCTTGTCATTTGAATTTAAAAGCGAGAAAGCTTTGTGTTTAAGCCAAATTGATTTGAAAATAATAATTCTGAATAAGAAAACACTAAAAAATCACGAATCGTTATTTAATATCGTTTAAAGCAAAAATAATTATGTTTAAGATATGATAATAACATATATTATCTTAATAAGTATAGATATTATATTAGTGATTCATTTATGATAGCGCCTAAAGAGATAAAATGTCTGCTAAAATTATTTTACGATAATACGCAGTATTATCGTATAAAAGCATGTAATTATTTTCTATGAAACCACATTAAATAATGTATTTTCATTCTTCATGCCTTATCCTCAAATTATCCTCAAATTAATGGGACTGAAAGACAAGTTTCCCAAAATTTTATTTTTGGGACACCTAAACTATTAATTCATTTCGGAAAAAAGGCATGACACAAAATTGAATCGCATTAAAGATGAAAAACAATTGTGGAAAACCCCAGTGGCGTGAACATGACGAATTGGGTCTTGGACATGTGGGCTGTGACTGAAAAGGGAATTGGAAATAATAAAAGAGGTGGGGCATCCACAATGGAAAAGTCATCACGGAACAAGCAAGAAAGTTGTCTTATATTAATATTAGAGCATTTATCATAAATACCTTTCCTTTTCCTTGATTTTCCTCCTCAACAATGACCAAACCCCCATTCCCCACAGCTGTAGTCAACTTTTATGGGCTTGGCTATACTGCCGGGTTTCTCGGCGGTTTCACCACCAAATCACTACTTTTACCAAACAGGTCAGATCAGGTCGGTACTAGTTAAGTCTTCGTCTTGCATTGATAGATCTATCCGCGGAATCTTCAAATGGACAATTACTCACATATGAACTAGTGAAAGTGACGCCCCAATTCTTGATTGGAAGGAACAAGGAACATCAAAGCTGCAAACTTTTTTCATATTGTCTAAAGAGTTAGAACAATGAAAATGGATGACAAAGGGGCCTGAGATAAAATTGACCGGGTCGTATAGAAACAAGGTTTCGGCCTAACGAGATCTGTTAGGTTGCCTTAACTGCATATATCATGGCTTGTCTACTAACCATGACATTATCTTAAACACATAACAAACACTATTTTGGTGTGGTGTTCTCAGAATTTATGTTTTCATTGAATACTATGTTTTTTAGAACAAAAAATAGCTAAGAACAAAACATGTTCTCCTTGTCTTCCTTGTTCTCCTTGTTTTTGAGATTTTCAAAAACAGGAAACCATATAAAAATGTCACAAACAGGCAAAACATAAACCAGGTGAGATTAGACCATGAGGAAGAACATGGATGGATGCCCATCCAACCATGTCAATACAAATCTGAGCATATAAAGAATAGCATGTTCCTTTTGACATGCTAGGGCATTAGGCATACAAGAAATAAATTAAATGATCCCACACCTAAAATTGAAACTTTCAGTAGCAATGAAAAAGATAAAAGGTATATCCATGTTCATATATTTTCTAGAGTTGGCCTAAACGAAAGAGCAAAATGAATTAGACATTTGTCCAAGGAAATATAAGATATATAGGCAAAAGACATTAATTAGTCCCAAATTTTCAGAACTGGAATCTCAGAAGGGGTTTTCTACCCACAAGTGTTATACAAGCAAAGAAGCTACAAATGCTGTTCTTTATTCCAGTACACATATAACCGCAACCATTCTTGCTTGAACAACACTAGGAAGATAATGTTAGGTATGATCATGTTCCACCTGGAAATACATCAGTCAGCAAGAACCAAAAAGTAAAAAAGCGACATATGAAAAGAAAAATAACACGAGGGGACAAGGAGTTTCTTTCACCAGAATTGGCGAGCAGATTTACAATACAGAATCCTTAGACCCACCATTTCACAGAATCAGACAATGAAGATCATTCATGACAAAATCTGCCCAGATAAGAAAAATTAAACAAGTCTAAAGATTATAATATTGATTGCCTCCACTCACTGCATTTCTCTATTAAAAAACAGCACCATTCATTGTTAAGAATGTGACTGACGACACCATATCAGTACCCAGGAACCCAAAGATCTTAGCATAACATGCAGTCAACTAATTCACAATACCTGCATCGGAAACACAAACATAAAGGATCTGCTGAATCAATATGCTTGGCATTTGCAAAAGATTGTGCATTAATTAAAAGAAAAAGGAAGATTGATTAAATAGGACAAGTGAACCATTCCAAAAGATTTTTTTTTTTTGATAGATAACTATTCCAAAAGAATTTGTTTCAAGAGAAAAATAATAATAATGAGAATTTCATTTCTGCAGTGCAGCCAAGAATTCATTTCATACTAAAAACTCTAATAAATGCTTGTGGATTTGATTATTAGTATTTGACTGTAAGACCATGCTTGCCTTGGAATAACTTGCTACTAGCTTCCACATGATCATTTAATGGCTTAGGGGATTCAAATGACATTCACCCACTTGTATCAAAATTCTACAAGTCAAAGGGTGCAACTGCTAAATTTTTTATATCCATGTCAATGATCGCACTAACTGCAGTTTACAGTATAAATATATGACATACAGCTGATTTTAGGCCTACAACACATAATCAGGCTCATGATCTAAATGACTCAATTCTCATAATGAACTGCAATAAAGCATTGTAGACTACTAGATTTGGGCCATAGCAATCATTCAGCTACCCAGCATATTGCACCCACTTATATATTACAAATGAAGCTTACAGAAAATATTGTCAAAAACATGCTAAAGCATACCTCATAACAAGGAGAGAAGTATTTGCAAAAGCAGTTCCAAATTAACGGGACCCATAAAGACCAAGTAATGATTTCTCCCTCTCTTCAACTCTCTTCTTTGCAGCCTCCCTTGCTTTAAGTGCAGCTGCTTCCTCCTTAGATACAGCCTTTGGCTTCTCATCTTGCCTCTTCCTCTTGTTAACAGCCACTGATGATGCAGCACATTTGGAAGTTCTTGTGGGGTTAAAGCTGAAACAACAGGACCAGGTGGAGGCCACTTTGATGTTTAGCAGCACTTTTGTTTTCTATGACTTGAGCTCCCTCAGAAACTGAGAATGGACTTTTCAGCACAAATCCTTTTTGTTTGGAATCTGAAGAAACTTGAGATGCAGCAAATGCCTCTTCCTGTGTCACCCACTTGCCTGTAACATTCAATACAAGTAAATATATTGTTACATTATATGAATAAAGATAATATTTTAAGGGAGAACGAAAGAATCAAAAGAACAATAAGAAAGTTCTGCAGTTCAAAAAATTCAATACCTATTTATCAGAATAGTAAAATCAGAATTTGGATCATAGTGGATACCAGTGCTGACTGTAGTAATAGCCTGAGGTGCTGTCATACTTAATCCTAACATCATTGAGGAAGTGTGTTAGTCTGAACTGTGTGCACAATCAGTCAAGAAGAATCTAAAAACTGCTAATGCCACCACAAT
Source organism: Tetrastigma voinierianum (assembly GCA_016808115.1). NCBI lineage: Eukaryota > Viridiplantae > Streptophyta > Magnoliopsida > Vitales > Vitaceae > Tetrastigma > Tetrastigma voinierianum. The sequence continues at coordinate 7,504 of JAEQBH010005340.1, read as the reverse complement.
GTTTATTGTTATATCATGAAGTAGGCCTGTTTGGTAGGAAAAATAAGAGTTGTCTGAAAAATTTGGCCTAGAATATCCATTCAGCAGAATCAGCCATGGTTCAGTAAGGATGAGAATAATGTCCAGACGAATTTTCACAAGCATTATGAATTGGGGAAAAGCTCAAACCTCTAGAATGGAAGTGGTTACTCCCCAAACAGCTGTTTAGTATATCAGAAATATGGCGTACCTACCCAAGAAGTGATAATCAAAACAAAATTTGTATGGCTGCAAAAAATGCTAAGGCAACTTCAGCACTAGTTCTTACAACCCATCTTGAACGGTATCTGGATCTTGTGCTTGTTTTTGCATATATTATATATGAGGCCAAACTTTGTCACAAGCTTAACAGTGCTTTTCCCAGTTCTATCTATTTCTTTTGGTGTACAGCAGCCCTCTAAATTCTATTGGAGAAGTTTCTCTATATTTGTTCATAAGATTTTCTTCATGATAATAAGTAAATATATAAAAATAAAACTGCTTTTTAGTTAGCCATCATGCAAAAATTGTTTCTGCCTAACAATCCAACATGGCTACACTATCCAGATGCTACTCAAAAGCCTTACAAGATTGATAATTTACCAATCTTTTTTTTTTTATTAAAGCTCTGGATAAATTACAGGATCATGTCTGAAGTTGATCCTCTGGCTGAAAGTTGAAACTTGAGCTATAGCACTCATTCAAGCAAGCCCAAACCATCCGCAAGAACAAAAATAAGACCCCATTTATTTTTATCCTTTTTTGTGTGAGACGTAATATTTGTTATCTGATATTTTGTACAGTTTGATTTAGACCTACATTAGACATCGTGTAGAAAAATAAATGTCACTTAAGTCAAAGCTGCATTTATGAGCAGCTTGGTTCATTCAACTGCTGTATGCACCAACCATAAGACACCCAGGACCATAAAATCTGATCAATGATTTTCAACAATGCATTCCAAAATATGAACCTTTTTCACATTGTATCAAAGAATGTAACAGATCGTTCAGTCACTGGATATCTGTCAGCTTGGGATTCTTAACGAATCCATGGAGCAGAACTCCACATAATGTACATGAGGCATTTGCTTATTATAAAATCTTTTACCAAGACTAGTTTGGAAACAAACCATTAGCAATACTTGAATCATCCTCCTGAGCTAATGCATTGGCATTTGATTCTCTGGCCTCCCGAAAAGTTGCCATATCCTTTTGATAGCTACGCTTAGCTTTCTGGCAGGCAATTGAAAACAAATAAAATCAGTATTCATAAAAGAAAAATGTGCTTGTCTCTGTGTTTGTATGCCAGTATCCTCTAATATGAATCACTAACCTGCTGCACTTAAACCATAATAATATTAATAAAAAAATTATTTTTTATCAGAATAGTAATATAAAATTGTTGTAATGTTCAAATAGAAAATTAATTATTTCCTGAAGCAGTAAAGTGAAGTAGGTGAGAGTGTCATGAGTAAGTGTGTAATTGTGCTTATTTTGGATGATTTCTTGAATTCCTTTCCAATGCATGCAAGTAGCATTGTTGATGAAATTGACATTAATCTACTTCTCCCAAACCAAACTAAAGAAGTTATTCAGAAACAGTTCATAAACAGTAAACCAAATCATAGGCCACTTACATTCTCATCTACATCATCCAAAATATTGCTCAGGTTGCACTTTGGAGGAATTTTCAGGTTGTGCTATGTAACATGGCTTTCTTTCATGCTTAAGTTTTACACTGCATATTTTCTTCATTTTTAACTAGATCTAGAATTTCTCTTTACCAGATGGACAATCTATTTATAGAATTTTGTAAGGTGCACAATGTAAGTCATGATAACTAGATGGCGAAGATTCATATAGAAGGGTCCGTAAATTGAAACATAGATTGTAACTCTCACTCATATAATTCCCTAGACAGAAACAGTTGCAAATAGAATATTGAATTTTCAATCACTATTAATTTCAGAAGTCAAGAGGAATAGTGATCTAGCATTGGAATTAATGCATTTATCAAATTCAGTATCATGCTCACCCTCCACTCAAATCTTCTTGCTGGCCACTGGATGTGGCTCCTTTATAGAGGAATGCTTCTACTTAGTTATTGTAGCATCAACATTTGAATGAGTGACAGACAAACAACCATTGCACCACCACCACCATCAAGACATATTACACAAGTCTCATGTAAACGTGCTTCAAAATAGATTTCCTATATTTTATTTTGTATCATTTTTTGGATAGGAAGTATAGGCATATGGAGTGGGTAAAAACAGTCAAAGGGTTCATCATACAAGACTGGAAGCCAGAATCTTTAATGAACTAAAATTGGTAACTCTGCATGATTCTCACTTAGCAAACAGAAGAGGAAAACCTAAAATGCAAATTTCAATGCGTCAAGTCTTAAATATAATTTCAATTAACAGTATTCAACATCTAGAGATACAATAGCACAATTGGTCATGTTGAGATCAAAATTTGCTAAGTTATCATTCTTGTTGCAATGAATAACTTTGCATGATTCTCACTGAGCAAACAGATGAAGACAACCTAAAATGGAAACTTAAATGCACCAAGTTCAAATATAATTTCAATTAACCATATTCAACATCTAGAGAAACAATAGCACAATTGGTCACGTTGAAATCAAAATCTGCTAAGATTATTATTCCTGTTGCATTTTTCATTGCAATAACAGTGCCACAATATATTCTTTTTCTTACACCTAGTTAAAGGCAGGGTGCTTACAGAAATACTTACTGATTCAATCTGTTCAAGGGCACGAGCTGCTTCCTTTTGTTCCTTCTCCTTAGCAACATTCTGTTTTCTCATAGCATCAAGCCTCATGGCAACATTATCTTTGTGGCGTTGACCAAGTTCATGGTTTCTAATGCTAGAAGGATTGTTGGCTATATAGATTTTGCAGAAGTCACACCATTTGTTACCCTGGCTAACCCAGTACTGTAAACAGGAGGAAGGTTAAATAAATAAGTCATTCGCATAAACAATAAAATCATAACTGCATTAACAACTTCTTTATTTAATTAAATTCTAGGCAATTAATGGTACCATATCGGGAAACCCCCGACACAAACAAACATAGAAAAACATATATCATTGGAATAGATATGGATATGACATATGATAATTGAATAAACAAAATTTTTGGCCCTAGAACAAATTAGTACATGCTTAGCATCTCAAGAAACTAGTTAAGGAAAGTATCAGAAAATCTCAGAGAAGGAATGCAAGATTGATTCATGTATACAGGTCTGAATACTAAAAACAACTAGCCAACGCGAAGATAAAATGACAGAAATTCAAAATGCCTGAATGCCCACCAGTAGAAAGAAAACAGAGCATGTCAAAAATCGCAGAGTCAATATTTTTACTCTTTCAAATTAACCTCTTAAAAATGCAATTGATAAATGGATACACAATTAAGCTATCGAAATGCATTTGATATATGGATACACAATTAACCTATCAAAATGCATTCAACAGATAAGGCTATTACTGAGAGCTTACCAGGGTTCAACTTCCTCCACTCATTATTTCTCATTTGAGCAGAAAACATGAAGAAAACTAAACTATTAGGAAATCTTTATAAACCCAAAAATCTAGATTACTTATCATTTGACTTCGTTGATTTCAGGCAAAAATAAATCATCCATTTCTAACTAACTTCAATTATGCTTTATTTCTTCGGTATTTTTCATAATAAAATCAAGCATTTCCTTACTATTTTTTCTTTCGGGAACCAAGTTCCTCACATTACTACAAAACAAATCCCCGGATGACCTAATCATCAGGCTATTCGTATTAAGTTTGAGTAGCTTGAAGACAGACCGTAAGCATATCAAAAGTACAATAAATTTACAAGAAAAGGAAAATTTAAGGGAAAAAAAAGCAGACAAACAAGCCATGACCTTTGAACAGAAACCCAAAAGAAACAAAGAAAAAATCCTATTTTCCGATTGATAGAGTAAAGACTGGCTTGGTTTCTGGAAGATAGAAAGAGGGATGGACAGTACCTCAGTCATGGCTGCAAATTGGACCTTCTGCTGCTGGTGATTATGCAAGAATTAAGAAACCTAATAGTAAGGGCAAGCCTGAGAATTGCAAAACTGAAACTTGGATTGATAGGAAAAGGCTAAACCCTTGCAGCGCTCTCCACTGCCCACATTCCGGTGGAGGTTCTCGCCCTTTCTATTTCAATCGCTCAAGAAAAGAAGAAAAAAAGGAAAGATATTCATAAATTAATTAAGAACGTCTAGATTTTATTTTATTTTTTGGTACTTCAGAACGTCTAGAATTAATTATAGGGGTTTGTTAATTTCAAAATAATAATAATAATAATAATAATAATAAAATAACCAATATTTGATCTTTTTTTCAACTTCTCTCTGAAACCGTAATAGCTCCTCCTCAATTCTCTTTTTCATGTCCATACTCGTTAAAGAGAATGAGTGATTTTTTATTCTTTCTTACCCTAAATTCATTCCTTCCATCCTTACTTTTCCGTATTTATGTTTTTTTTTTTCAATAAAGTTATTTCTTTCGTATCGATCCGAGTTTATCTTTATTTTTCATATTTTGTTACTGATTTGTTACGACATATTTTACATCGACTTGTTATGACGTGTTTTATTGCCAACCTATCATAATGTGTTTTATTACCTATTACGATGTGTTTTGTCGTCAACTTATTACAACGGATAATTGTGTTGTTGATGATTAATTTCATCGGTTTTCGTATTGACAATTCAGATGACAATGTTCGATCCGATAAAGTCACATATACAGATCTAGAATCTTATATATTATATGTATTTTGAATTATCAAATATGTATACTACAATTATCTTCTAAAGTTTTTAGTACTTTTAATTGTATGTTTTTATTGATTGTATTGTTTACCTGAATTTATAAATTTATCTCTTTTCAAGAAAATATTTCAAAAAAAATATTAGGGTTTGTTCAATAACACTTTTTGTTATGAAAAATTAGACACTATTGTTTTTTTAGCAAAGAATAAAACACTATTATTGAAAAAATTATCAAATAACTTTTATATTTTCTAATTATGATGCCAAACAGATTTTGGTGGTTTTTCTATTTTTTTAATTCTACTGATTTATGATATATAGTAAAAACTAAGGGGTTATTTTTAAAAAGTAAAAATTTAGGGGTAATTTGATTAAAAATACTATTTAAAAATTGAATTTTAGAAATTTAACTTTGGATCTATTTCCTTAAGGCTAGTTGAAGTGGTAAAGGGTTTAGGAAAGATCTAATACTGAATCATATAAGAATAGAATGCTACAATATTATAAAGTGATTCAATGAATGAATGTCAAAAAAACCTTTTGATTTGTTTTGACAAAAAAATACTTTTATTTTTTCTATAAAAACAAATTGGGGGATTGTGTTTAAATGCAATGAAATGACCATAATTAAGAAAATAGAAATTTGGTTTCTCAAACATGTAACAAAGAAACAAAAATATCCCAAATATTTTGAAAGTAATGAAAATGTAGAAGAGTTTAGATAAGAAATTCTTGTCTTTCATCTATATCTTCAAAGGGTCTAAGTCCTCCTTTTTATAAGCTCATAATCTTGAATATGAAGATACAAAAGGGTATAAAAGAATTCATGGCGCCTTAATGATGAGGGGTTATCTTGGTAGAATATGGGTGGTCGTATTTATAAAATGGAAGAATATGGGTGGTCATCCACTATAATTACAATACTCCCCCTTGGATGTCCACCATATTAAGATAATGTGACTCATTAAAACTTTGCTAAAAAAAACCCTGAGGGAAAAAATGTAGCAAAGGAAAATAAGTACAACATTTTGTAAATCTTAAAGTGATGTTGGGCCCATATTAAAAGCTATAGCAATACCCTAAAAATCTCTAGTATAATAATTTTTATAATAATTTTATTATATGTTTTAGTGTATCATCCCTGAGCCAAATGAGGATTTTTCGGGAATTGATAAATGATAAAATGAAAATGTTAAATGTTATATGATCGAAAATGAGTTTATGTGATTGAGTGATAAATGCTAAATGTCAAATGATAGAGCAGGAAGTGCTTAAAGTGAGAAAGGGCAAAAATGGAAATTTGTCAAAAATAGGACCTAAGGGTCATAAGTTATAAAGAATACAAGTGTAGGTGTAAATTTGAGGATTTAAGTGTAAATAGAGAAAAGTATGGGCTATATAGTAAATTAGGAAACTTAGAATTAAAATGGATTTTATGGGCCAAGCAAGCCTTATAAGTTTAATGACTTAAGGCCCAGCAATTAGTCTTCAGAATGCGATTGGGCAAACCGTGGAGAGCTTGAGAAAGGAGAAGCTATGGTTTTGTGTGAAGATGTGAGATTTTGTGCAAAAATCCAGCCTATTTGTTCAAGATCTTACAAGAAGAAGAAAAGAGAGAGCTAGGGCTTGGGAATCAAGAGATTCAAAGGTAAGAAACTAAACCTTAACCCCTTTTTTTTTGTGTTTGGGTTAGGGAAAACCCCAAATGTGGATAAAGGTGTTTTTTATTGGTTGTAAATGGGTTTTGGTATTGGTTTGGATTGGTTTGAAGGAGTGTTTGTAAAAAGGGAAATGTTTGGTTTTCAAAGGAAATGTTGTCAAAAATTTGTCAAAACTCATGTTCTTGTTTTTGCTATAGATTAAGTTATAATCAACTAAATGAAGTGATTTCAATTGGTAAATAACCATGAGAGATAGAGCTACAAATGTATGTAAAGGCCAGGAGCACATTTAAGCACTAAGGCTCCTGAAAATGGGCTTAAATGTGATTTTCGGGTAGCTCAAGAGGGTATACCCTGTTTTAGGAGTAGTTGTGGTGTTTTAGCCATAAAATGAGTTTCACTCATCCGATTTGAGTGATTCAAAATTCTGGGTAAAATATACTTCTAGGGGAATAATTTACTTGAGGAAGTGTATGCAAATTGTTACCCCAAAATGCCCATAAATCTGTCAAAGTGGAGCTATGTGTAAGAACAGTCTAATTCTGCCTTGCAAATTATAGTAGTCTGGATGTAAAATGCAATAACTTGAGTTTTGGTGATCCAAATTGGATGATTCCAATTGGAGAATAAACCTTAAAACTATAGCTTCAAATAAGTATAAGGAACGATTATCAATTTATAGAGTTAAGACCCCTGAAATTGAGAATAATAGTAGGTAACCGAGTGAGATGGGCATACCGACTAGTTTGATATTAAAATGCCGTAACTTGAATTTGGGTGATCCAAATGAGATGATTCCAATTCCTAATAAAAATAGACTCATAGAGCTATAATTTTCTTGAAGGAAGCATGAGCAAAAATATGGCTCATGTGTCCCCAGAAAATTTTGCAAGTGAAGGGAAGTATTGGGTAGACATGAAACCTAACCAAAAACTCCTAGAATAACCAGAGCTTAATATGTGATTGTCATTGTATTGGAATATGGGCTAACGAG
>JAEQBH010005339.1:0-126552 GCA_016808115.1 Tetrastigma voinierianum | reverse complement strand
TAGAGGCTCGAAAAGACCATCTAAAAAATCCACGGTACCTCTCTCTCACGAATATGCGGATCTAAAGCATGGAGAGTATTATTGATGTGACATTCAATGTTATGCAACCACATTTTAGAGAAGATAAGGCGTAAGCCATCTGATACACTGTGGCACAATACGAGAGGACAGCATGCATATACCCTTGCTAAAGCTAGCTTCTTTCTCTTTCAAAAGAAAGGAGGCAGCCCAGCATCTCTTGAGTTGTCATCCTCAAGAGGGTGTTTGGCGTAGAAAAGGAAGAAAGAGGAGAGAAAGAGAAAAAAAAAACAAAACCCTAATTAGAAATATAAGACTTTATTTACAAAAATGAAAACTTACAAAAATCTTCTCTCCCCAAATTGTTGCTTTAGGGTTACAAAACAAGAGGTTTATATAGGCCACCTCAATACATAGAAAAATACCAAAAAACCTATCGAACTTTTCTTTGAAGTTGGAGACGATAGGTAATACACCAAGTTTGAGGTCGGGTTTGGCATTAATTACAAAACATGACGAGGCATTAAATTTATTAGGCTAGTAACTAACGAGAAATCACCAGGGCATAAGCGAAAAATAGGAAATTTACGGCCCAAAACCGGCGTGAGTTTCGGCTAGCTAGCGAGGAAATTTATGCTTTCTTGAAAATTGTAGTGGCTCAGCAATCATGGCATTTTTCGCCCAAAAGCAGTGCCCTAGCGAAACACGGTGTCATCTAGCGAGAAATTTGTCATTTTCGCTGAACTGCGAAATATTTGCTAAACACAATACGCAGGTTCGCGAGAGGCCCTTCACTAGCGAAAATTTACGGGTTCTACTCTTGCCTCACACGCTGCTTGCATCGAATTTTCTTCACTTTGCCTTTGTTTTCTCGTGTTGATTCTTGAGGCTGGGTGATACGGCGTTTCATGGGATCACACTTCATGATTCATCATTTGACTCGGGTGGACTCCAGTGCTTGCGAACACACAAGCAACCAAAATACCCTCTAAATGGCATAAGTGTTGCTAAAGAGAACTGAACCTTCAATTTGTATAAATGAGCATGATTGTCTTAAAAGCACTTTCAAACCTATCACAATATGGGTTGAAGTGCGGCTGGGCTAAATCAGCTATATGATAGGCGAAAGAGAGATGGCTCTTATGGCATTGGGGAAGTGCGAAACTGACATGTTATAAGGCGATGGGGCAATACTGTGAGGAATCTCACCGTCATTGTGGCCTGACACGGGGGATCTCCCAAAGTGAGCACCAGTTGTATTGACCTAGGGGGCCGGGCACTCTTTCTCGGAGGAACCTCCCGCAGGCTAGGCATTGACCGGCTCTAGCTTCTCCTGCCATGATGCCCGTCTTTTGAAGGCTATACGCCAAAAAGATGATGTCGGCGACTTCGGGTTATCAGCAGGACCTCGGCCACGCTCTGTTTTGTTGACTCTGAATGTTATGCAATGGGATGTTGAGTGTGGGGATCTTTGGGCAGTGTTCATGTGGGATGTTGAAAAAGAAGTTATGGTGGTGTCCCAGGCGGGGGGTTGAATCTTGCTGTGTTTCCTAACATCTCTCCCTGTTCGATCTTTGCGAGATGAGCCTTCAGGACCCGGCTGGATTCTCTCCCAGTCAAATCGCCCGGGATATCACATGGATTTCCCCCAGGGGTTTATGGTGTTGAGTTGGTGTTGGTTGACGAGGTGATGGGGGCGGTGCTTGGTCCTGACCTTCTGAGGCCATGAAGCAGCGAAGATGTCCATGTCAGATCAGGTATTCAATTTCCTTCCTCGGTTGGATACAATCATCTGTTCGGTGTCCATGATCCCTATGGAATTCCCTGTCTTAGTTAGGAATATATCACTTCTGCAGATTACGTCTTCATTTGAGACTGCCACCTTAAAAACTTTTTGTGTTGCATCTCACGTAGGACCTGCTACCTGAGCTGTCAGGGGTGATTGTCGAGAGAGAGTGGGATATTGTTGTTGCTTCGGTGGGTGGGTGACGGTCCCTGATTACTCGTCTCTTTGGAGGCTGATTCATACGTATCTCACGACCCGCTTATTGGGGATCTATTTTTTTCTTCTCATCTTCTAGGGCTCCGCTCTCGCTTTTTCTCGCTCCTGCTTTTCTCTTTTTGCGTGGAAGAGTTTTCCCCCTTAGATAGAAGGGCTTCCTCGCCATTGATGTACTTCTCTGCTTTAGTGAGCACCTCGACCATGCTTGCCTGAGGTTTCTTTGAGATGGAAAACATCAGGTCTTTCGACTGCACGCCGAGCTCGGCGATGAAAGCGGTGATGGCAAGCTTCTCGTCTAGGATGTTTACCTTTTTAAAGACTCGTTAAACCGGATCTTGGGACCTCGGGTTCCACTGTGGACCTACTTTATGGTCGCAGTGAAAGAGATGAGCTCTGTGTCAGAGCTCCAATGAAGTGGTACTTGGCTTAACGATGGATAGCTCTACGAGAAGGATGAGATTGACGACTTGGGGGTATGGTGAACCAAAAGCTAAGCGGGAGCGCTTTTAGTGTGATGGCAAAAGCTACCCTTGCGTCGGTCTGCAGTATAAAACAGCTCCATCGATTCTTGTAGGTGTGAGGGTGGTCTATGGGATCTTTAAGTTACGTTTGAGCGTTTCAGTGAGGCATTCGAACCGTAGAGAGGAAGTGTAGTACCTTGGCTATGAAGCGGGACTTCGTTTCAAAACGTGCCCATGCATCATAGGCTGGAGCTCGTTCTTTCCTTGTTTCCCTCGCGGCTTAGCTCTTACTAATTATCCCAACGCTGCTCCAGCGGCGTTCCCACTATCCTCAGCTGGTGGGTCTGTGCCTACGTTATTCCTAAGGGAATCCCTGCATTCTTGTCTTCTCTAAGGGAGCTTATAAGGATCGGGTTCATGGCACAAACTAGTTTCTCCTTCTCGGTCGTCGAGGTGTGCTAGATAAATGTTGTAGTTCTTCCTGCGCCCACTTGCATTTTGTCGGGTAGTTCTGCAAGTCTCTCAGCGGAGTTGGATTTGAGCGAGACGGAGGCGCCTCCCTTGCTGTCGTGTGCTTGTGTATATAGTTTCAGGCGTCTACGGAAGATCGACCTAGGTTGCCTTGCTGGTCTTGCGTCCCAGGGGGGTTAGCATGACTCTTGCTCATGTTTCGGGTTGATACCATCAGTCATTGAGAATTTAGTTTTACTTGTAAAGGAACTGTCGTTCCCCTGGCGTTGGCCCGATGGTGCGCTTTCCTCTGCGATATTGGGTTGAACCTCTTTGAGGCCGTTAAGCGTCCCGATGGATCGGTCTTGGAGCAGCTTCTTTGCTGGCGCAAAAAGCTCAGGCGGGGTGTGTAATAGCGCTCTCATGACTGATGGTTTCTTCTTGAAGATTTGCGATACCATGAGATGATGGCGCCTACCTTTTTTGTGATGGAATGGGTCGGTATTTATAAGGGGGAAATAGTGGTTACTTTCCTCGTTGGATGGTAATACAATATCTTTCTCATTGGGTGAGGAGTTAACTTTTCCTTATCATGGACCGACTCTTAAGGGATAATGGAGGAGTCGTGATCATGCACGATCTTTCTTTCCTAATCCGTGGGATGCGGATCATGGAGGTGGGCACTTTCTGCATGAGTTTTCGGACGCCTATATCACTTAGTTTCCCGGCAAATTGATTTTAACTCTAGGCCTTGGCCCAAGTGCTGTGGCATGGGTAGGGTCTCATTGTGGGCTTAGCTTCTTTATTGGGGGGTCCCCCAACTCCCTTTATAAAGTGCAGGTTTGGTCCTGGGCCCCTGGGTTTGCACTCTGGGCCTATGTATATGTCATTCTTTACCCCATCATTTTCCATTATTGTTTTAGGGAACAGCCTGTTTTCTTTCTCTTGGCTTGTTGAGGTATTATTTTTCTTTCGTGTGTTTTTGGGAGTATTTTCTTTCATATTGTTTGGGATATTATTTTTATTTCATTTTATACCCGTAATATGTCTAGGGTATAAATAGATGTTTAGAAGTTTGTTTTAGGGACTTTTATTGCACTATCAATTTATCGATAAAAATCAAAGCTTTTGCTTTTATTTTACATTCTTTGGATTGAGAATTGGTCTTACCGGATTGAGACGTGTTATTTTTGTTGATCAACCGTGTGTTGATTGTCAGCGTACTATTTGCGTCGGGTGGCAATCTTGACCCGGAGGCGATAAGATCGCCTCAGCAAAATCCTTATTTTAGTTGTTTTGAGATATTATCTTTATTTTTTTTGGGATATTATTTTTATTTTTCATTATTGTTTGGGGAGTATTATTTTCTTTCCTATTATTGTTTTGGGGTATTATTTTCTTTCCATGATTGTTTTGAAAGTATTATTTTTTTTCCTATTATTGTTTTGGGATATTATTTTATTTCATTTTATACCCATATTAATGTGTCTAGGGTATGTTGCATCGATGTTTAAGTTTTACAGAACTTTTGTAAACATCCATTTATCAATAAAAATCAAAGCTTTTGCTTTATTTTTTTCTCTAGATTGAGGTGTTTTATCCTTGTTGATCAATCGTGTGTTGATCAATTGTGCTACACGCTACATCATGTGGTATCGAAGCGGGGTTTATCTAATCATTAATGGCTAATACTGGGGCTGCGTGGAAGCCAATCCCAAGGCGTGATCGAGGATTGTGAGAAACGTTTGGAGATCAATTAACAAAGGCTGCAACAATTAATCCAAATTTAGCTCAACAATTGAGCAATACAACCCTAATTGAGGCGATATTGAGGATCTATACGAGAACAACCGATGAGAAACAAAATGGGAGGGAGCCGGCCGCTAGACCCACTTTTTAATCACATTCCAAAAATACAGTAGAAGGCCAACCATAGGATTTTGTGAAACTTTAGATAAGGATGCCAACTTTAGGTGAATTTTCAAGAAGTCCAAATGAGGGCCGGAGCAAAGAGGAAGGCAATGGAAACGAGCTTCACGAGGAGCAACGACAAATACTAACTAAAGGTATATATCCACAGCTTCGGTGGTGATATTGATATTGAGGGTTTTCGATTGGTTGACTAAGGTGAAACGGGTTCTTTGAATATACCAAGTTTCGAGGATAGAAAGGGATTAAATTTGTTGCTTATAAGTTAAAAAGAAGAGCATTAGGATGGTGCAGGATAGATTGAGAGATGGCTTGATGAGAGAGAGGGCGGTAGATTCAAACATGGCATAAATGAAGTAGTAATACAGTAGATTTTCCTACGGACTATGAACAATATATTTTTAATGCTAATCAGAGATGTACACATGGTAGCAGGAGGGTGAATGAATATACTGTTGAATTTTTTAGATTGGCAAAGTGGAATCAATTACCAAAAAGTGAGAACTTGACTGGATTTACAAGTGAAGGGAAGGAACTTTCTAACTATTGTTCATAACCCATCCTCAATTATGGACAGGTGTAAGGAGACCCAAGCAGTCCATTTGATGGTTGTGAAGGGAGAAGTAGAAAGTTGAGATTTAGTTGTGGCTTAAACTCCGTTTGGTCACGAACTTTGTTGAGAAAGAAGTTTGATGATGTTGATTCACGAGAATACACCAACGAGAGTTATTTTAAACATAACACTACAACACCATATAGATTTGATTCCAAGTGCTTCTCTTCCTAAGGTGCTTCATTATAGGATGAGTTCCAAGGAGAACAAAATCTTAAGGGAGAATGTAGAAGAGTTTCTAAGTAAGGGGCATATTAGCTAGCATGAGAACATGTACGATGCAGCCGAGTTTATGCTTAAGAAATATGGAGTTGGAAAAGCGTGTTTTGGCTTGATGCGATCCAACAAATTATCGTTGGATATGGATTTCCTATTTCAAGGTTGGATGATATCGCGATCAGTTAAGTGAGCCGGTTGTATTTGCCAAGATTGACTTAAAGGGTGGCTATCATCAAATTAGAATCCATCTAGGTGATGGGTGGAAGACAGCATTCAAGACAAGGGATGACCATAGCAAGCTTCAACAAAGAAAGTATGGATAGTACCAAATTTTTAAGAAGATCATTAACAATGCTTATGTGGTTGACTTACCAAGTTGGATGTAGATTTCAAATATCTTCAATGTTGCTGATCCTACCTTATTCCAACTGTTGAATACACAATTGAGCAATAATTACAGCAGAACTTAGCACCTTGAGTCACACTTTGCTTTCACATTTTGCATGAGAGACCAGACCACTTTTAATTGCTTTCGTGTTTCTGGACTTGTACAGGTTATTCAAGTCTAATGCATAATTGTACAAGGATTTATGTCCGGAAAGAAAATATGGATCATTGAGGATGATGGCAACCGATTGGTGAAGTTTTGGGAAGTGCAACAATGTTCGGAAAAGCGCAGGTGGCCAACATGTCTTAGGTACACCCTATGCGAGAAAAAGTGGCGAAGCAGCTTTGTGCCGGTACACCACTAACATGGAGCTGACACACACCGTGTGGCTGCGGGGTGGCTTGATAATTCAATCCCCCAATGCAAGGGCATGCTCATCATTCAACTATCAATGCGGGATCACAATGAAAAGGGGTATAAAAAGCCATAGGATACAAGGAGAAGGCGGCTTTTGATTCCTAGGTTTAGGTTTACATAGAGGAAGAGTTCATCTCCATAGTGGGAGGTGAAGTTTTATAGATTAGGGTTTAAAGACTTTATTTCTCTGGAGATTTTTATTCCAAGCACATGTAATCTTTCAATAAGAACATACATCTCGTTTTCTCGTTATTTTATATTTTTCATTCTAGTTTTGCAATTGAATTACAGATTGCCTCAGTTCTTTTTTATGAATAAATTCTCTTTAGTATGATTTCCCTTATAATTTCCATGGGGTTCTAAGCTTCTATTCTGAGTTCTCACCATTTATCAATGGCTCTAGATGAAGCGTAAAATTAAGGGGTGGGAGGTAAGGTGATCATTAGTAAGTGGAAACCCACAGAATCCCGACAATGTCATATTTCTATTTTAAAATAGTCAATTTAATCAATCAGCCAAACAACCAACCACAACCCCTGATTCCTTTTCGACCACACCTTTTGGAGAGCCGCTCTCTGGATCAACGATTGGGACCACTCCCACGTGGAATGGAGCACGTGGACTCCACGATTGCTGTGCTAGGCAGACCTTAATTCTCAGTAGGAATAGGAATTCAAAGCATACGAACAAACGAAGCATTTTGGCGTCGTTGCTTGGGGAGTGGCGTTTAATCCGGTTGATGCGAAGAGCTAGAGGTAATTTGCAATTCCATTGCAAATCCGGTACATTCTCTACTTTTCTTTTTAATCTGTTTTGTGGCCAATCTGAGTTGGTGTTTTCTTGGAAGAGTAGGTTTAGTGCACATGTCGGGTTTAGGCTCATAACGAGCAATACCCGACTTGTAAGTGCACCTCGAAATTCGAAGAGTCCATAATAAGTCAATTTTTCAAGATAACTCTACCTCCAAATGAGGATGCATCACGGGAATCGACGACCTGCGTTTTTGTAGAACATGCTCAAGGGATTCTGTTAGCATAAGGATTCCATGAACCTCCTAACATGGAGATGGTGTTACACACTTCCATTATGCTATAATAATAGGAGAGCTCATTTTTTCAGCTAAATCCCAGCTATAGGGGTCCCCATGCCCCCTTACCTAATGTGGAAAAGAGCTTTCTCAGAGATCTTGCAGCCTCGGCAATTCCCTGCAGCAAACTCATGTATTCTGCACGAGAAGAGGCTAATCAATTCCTCATGAATTCGGAAGTGATTGGTCTTTTACTGTACTTCTATCCTGGGTTAGAATATGAGAATACCTCATTCATAGGGAGCTTTGAGGATGTTTCTTGGAGTGCATTTCTCTCTGACTCACCTCTCCCTAATCTATTTGGTTTTATTTCCTTTTATTCTAAGGAGAAAGCCAAATTGGTTTCATTCACTTGCGCCCAACTCAATCTTTACATGGGAACACATGCGGAATGAATTCCTTAACAAATTCTTCCCTCCCGCCATTCTCCAATCTCTCATCTGACAGTGAAATTTTACAGCTTAGGAGTGAACTTACATAGGTATGGAAGATACAGGATTCCTCCATGCTATCCCTCATCATGGTTTGGATGTTGGACAGATTTGTGCGTATTTTCATCAAGGGTTATCCTTGAATAATAAACAACACATCTAAATAATGTGTGCGGGAGAATTTTATGAAAAGAGTGCTAGGGAGGCAATTCAACTCTTTGACACCATAGCAGAAAATGCTCGAACATGGGAGACCAACACTTCCATGAGAGACTTTGAGGAGAATAAAACCCTTACTCATTCATGAGAGACTTTGAGGATGTTTGCAGTGCATTTCTCTCTACTGGCTCACCTCTCCACATAATCTGTTTGGTTTTATTTCCTTTTGCGTAAAGCCAAATTTGGTTTCATTCACTTACACCCGACTTCCGATCTTTATGGGAAGACATGCGGAATGAATTCCTTAACAAATTCTTCCCTCCGCGCGTATAATGCTCTCATGCGGCAATTCAGAATTTTCACGAAGCCCGGGTGAACCTTTGCACCGCGATATGGAAAGATACAAGGATCTCCTCACATGTATCCCTCATCATGGTTTGGATGTTGGTTGATTTGTGCGTATTTTCATCAGGTTATCCTTGAATAATAAGCAACACATCTAAATGATATTGTGCGGAGAAGAGAAAGAAGAGTGCTAGGGAAGAAGGTACAACTCTTTGACACCATAGCGGCATCTTTCCGAACATGGGAGACCCGACGCCACATTGAACCTTTGGCCAAAAGTGCATAAACACATACGGGGAGGAATCCATCAAAGGGAATGATGAATTGCAAGCAAAAATCGCCAATTTGCTGGGAAGTTGGAAGCCATAGAATGAAAAAGGTGAGCGAGGTAACTGGGTGTGCCTCAAGTACCCTCGGTACCTCTATTGGACGGCCCGAGGAAGTGGAGGGGCCATGCACCGGTGATTTACACACCAGTATGCGCCCGAGCCTTCCTCCCGAGAGTTGGAACTTGGTCAAATAGAGCAAACGTGCCCTTAACACCAAGGAAGCCTTTCAATTCTCCATATTACGAGAAACATATATAATCACGGATGGGGTAAGCACTAATTTTAGTTGGAGAAATGAGGAGGCCCACATAACTTGCGAAACAACCAAGGCCCCATTGCAAGCCAAGGTTTCCAAGTCGAGTTCTTCCCTTTTCCCGAGTCAGGTCCACAGGATTTCTGTGAACCCTAATCAAGGTTTTCATCCGTCGAATCAAAAGGAATCGAAGCCAGCCTTATACGACCTCCACATAAGAGAAGTTTGGAGGATATAGTAACCGCGGTTCGTGCAGAGACTGGCAATCCTGAGCCACACGGAAATTTCGGCGCCACGAATGATGTGAGATCCCAAATAACTAAGCTAGCTAACCTCTTCTATGGGTAATTCTCAACAAAGAAAAAGGAAACTCCATCTCGACCAAAACCCCTGAGGTCGAAATAGTGTTGGGTTTGAGTCAGTGAAATTTGCACGAACATTCTGAGAATTTGACGCTGCTCTTCGGGAGTGGTAAGGTGTCGACAAAACCATTCAAACCAAGGAACCAATCAAAGAGTCTAAAGTGAACGGTGAAGATGATGAGGTGTCGGACAAACCTCTATGTCTAGGACAAAAAATGTTATTGAGGGTGACCGGGCGCGAGTGAGCTTTACCCATATCATCGACTCTCCGTACCCTCATGGGTTAGAGTCCCGAGGAAAGTGAACAACCATTCGAGATCTATGATTTGTTCAAGCAAGTAAGGTAGAACATCCCTTACTAGATGCCATTAAGCAAATTCGGGTCATATGCTAAGTTTCTAAGGGACACAGTGGGGGTAAGGAAGCGGGTTGTCGACAAGGAGCATTCATGGCGGCGATCCTATTGATTAGAAACAACGTTAACCCCAAATACAAAGATCCCGGGAAGCCCTACTATTTCTATAGTAGTAAGGAATTCAAGTTGGGGACATATACACAGTGGATTTAGAGGCGGTGTTAATTTGTTGCCTTACTCGGTATATGTGGACCTGGGATTGCAGGAAATTTAGAGCGATAATATCACACCCTCCGGTGGGCGACCGTAGTGTAAAAATTCCTAAAGGGATAGTGAAGGATGTATTAGTACAAGTAGACCCGAAGTTCTACTTCCCCGGAGTGGATTTTGTTGTGCTTGACACTCGGCGTGGTGAACGAACTCGGTTCCCGGTGATTCTTGGTAGACCATTCTTGGCTTAGCTAATGCCATCATGAGGGAGGCTAATGACACTATCATTTGGTAACATATTGTTATCACGAATATCTTTAATGTTATCAAGGGAATGGGGGATGAAGAAGATGTGTGTGAGGTCAACATGGTTGATTCTGTGGTACATAAATAATTGGACAATGTCTCACTTGATGACCCTCTTATGTCATGTTTGGTAAGCCCGAGTTGGGATGAGGAAGTGACCACATTAGAATCGGAGTTCCTATACTCTATAATTGAATACAATGAGGTACTGGAAGTGAATGGGTGGGCGCCTAAATTTAAACCATTACGGTGAGGAATGAAGGCATTGCCTTCGAAGAAAAGGCCACCTAAGCGAGGTTGAAACCTTACCATCACACCTCGAATATGCCTTCTTGGGGCGAGAAGAAACTTTTCACAATAATCATATCTTCCTCCTTAGAAATGAATCGAAAATCAACTTTTGGAGTATTGAGAAACCAGGCGCCTAGGATGAATGATGCGAGATATTAAGGGAATTAACCCTTTGATCTGCACCGCAAAACCAGAAGAAGATGTTAAACCCTGCAGACATACGAGAGGCAGTGAGCAAATAATGAAAAGAGGTGGTAAAGGGGAAGTCTTAAAACTTTCTTGGATGTAGGTGTTATTTACCACACATTGCGGACGACAAGTGGGTTAACTGCTGGTGTTCTAAGAAATGCAGGTCGCGTGATTGTAAATGAAAATAATGAGCTAATTCCTACTCGTGTCACTTGGGTTGGAGGTGCATAGATTATAGGAAGCTTGCGGTCTTAGGAAAAACCACTTTCCTGCATGGTTTGTTGATCAAATGTTAGAGAGAGTTGCAGGGCATGAATTTTATTGTTTTCTCGATGGGTACTCAGGTACAATCAAATTGAGATAACTTTGGAAGATCAAGAGAAAACTACATTCACCTGTCCTTTTGGTACTTTTGCCTTTAGGAAAATGCCTTTGGATTATGCAATGCACCCGGAACCTTCAACGGTGCATGATGGGGATTTTCAGTGACATGATAGAACTCATTTTGGAAATTTTCATGGATGATTTCTCGGTTTTGGTGACTCCTCACGAGGAGCTATTTAGAATTTGTGGGTTTTGGAGAGATGTCAAGAGAAGAGGCAACCTACGTTAAGTGGGAAGAAGTGTCATTTCATGGTCACGCGAGTTGTCTTAGGTCATATAGTAGCAAAAATGGAATTGAGGTGATAAGGCCCAGATCGATATCAGGTACCTACTCCTAAGAGTGTTAGAGACATAAGGTCATTCTTGGGACATCTTTGGATTCTATGGGAGATTCATAAAGATTTTGAGTCTTATAAGCTCAAGTCCATATGTACTTTGCTTGCCAAGATGTCCCTTTCACATGGTCACAGGGCTTGTGTGAAGGCTGTAGCTGCTAAGCTTCAGCTATGTTAGTGTCGCCTCCTATCATGCGGTCTCCTAATTGGAACCTTCCATTTGAGATCATGTGTGACGCTAGTGATTATGCTATAGGGGTTGTTTTAGGACAAAGGGAAGATAAAAAGGCCTTTGTGATCTACTATGCCAGCAAAACTCTAGATTCCGCTCAAGCAAATTACACAACCACTGAAAAAGAGTTTTTAGCCATTGTCTTTGCTTTAGAAAAGTTCAGGTCATACATTGTAGGGTCTCGGTAACCATATTTTAGTCTGCAGAAATACTGCTCTCTAAGGGATACCAAGCTCGGTTGACTAGGTGGATTTGCGTGCGGGTTGACATTATTAAAGACAAAAAGGAGTGGTCGAAGATGTGGTAGCTGACCATTTATCTCGCTTAGTTCGAATCAATTCTCGCTAGCTGGCATACCCATAGGCGGCGATTTTCACGATGGCGACTTTTGCTCTTGTTCAAATTTGCCCATGAATGCGATGGCATCGTAAATTACCTAATGCTTGGTCAAATTCCACTGATGGACTTCTCAACGAAAGAAATTTTGGCGGACATCGAATATTGCTTTTGATGATCATATGCGTTTGCATCTTGTCCGGAACGATTAATGAGAAGATGTGTGCCCAATGATGAGCAGATCAGGATTCTTACCTTTTGTCGTTCCGAAGCTTGTGGAGGGCATTTCTCCGCCGAGAGAAAACAGAGATAAAATTTTTGCAAGCGCTGGTTTTTATTGTGGCCCACATTGTTTAAGATTGTTTTGAATTTTTCAAAACATGCTCGGTGTGCCAACAATTAGGCGAAGTCACAAAAGGAACATGATGCCTCTTACCCGGAGTTCTAATTATTGAAATTTTCTTGTTGGGATTTATAGACTTCATGGGACTTTTCCCCACTGCTATTGAATTTATCTTTTACGATACGTTATACGTTGATTATGTTATTTAAGTGGGTTAAGAGCTAATCGGCGAGAACTAATGACCACTAAGATTGTTTTTGAAATTTATAAAAAACACATTTTTTTCGTTTTGGAGTACCTCATTGCAATTATTAGTGATGGTGGACTCACGTTTTTTTATCGATCTTTTGAAAATACGTTTGAAAAAATGGAGTCACCATAAGTTTCAGCGACATACCACCTGGGCATGATGATTAAGGCGGGATTAATAGGGAGATCGCTGCATTTTGGAAAAAAACGGTTGCTTTAAATATAAGATTGATTACTTCACTACTTTGACGCTCTTTTTGGGCCTACGTGCAGCTTTTAAAACCTTATTCTTGGTATGTCTCCTAGGCTTGTTTATGGAAAGAGCTTGTCATCACGTCGTCGAGAAATGGAGCCGCAGGGCTTATTGGTATTAGAACTTTTAGTCGATTTAACTCAAGCGGTGGCGCTTGTTGTAGCTAAATGAGCTTGATGAATTGCGGCGAGAGTCGTATGAAAGTTCTGGTTACAAGAGCGACTCAAGTTGTTCCATGGCGAGACTATTGCTCAAAAAACGTTAGAACCAAGAGCTAAAAGAGTATGGCTGTATAGCTCACGGGTTGCACATTCCCGGGAAAACTCACTCGTTGGGGCGGCCGTTCTGTTAGGTAGTTTATCCATGAGGCGTAGGATTGAAAATGGGATCTTGGAAGGAAAGTCTTTTAGGAGTCGATGGTCAACGCACGAAGCCATTCCTCGGTATTTACGTCTTCAAGAGAATAGTGAGGGACTTGGTAGATCCGCTCTACGGGATACTCCTTGATCGTCGTTCTCACCTTGTTGTATATAGTTTTTATTTTGTTTTATTTTCTTTCTTGCCTTTTATTTCTGCTCTCTCTATTTCATTTGTTTTTCAAAAAAAAAAAAAATAGAAAAAAACTAAATGACTAAATAACAAAAGAGGCCTGGTCTCCCATGTTGCCTCAAATACAATTATTTGGGGGGTTCCCTTGGTTTTATACGTGAGGCAATGTTTGTTTCGGTTATTGTGGGGTAGGCATACATGGTTGAACTAACTATGCGCTTGTTACATGTTTAGTGTATGGCTTAAAGTACACCGGTGGCTCTTTGGTATAATACCATTTGCAATGTATCATAACCGCATGATTTCATACACACTCCACATCATCTCAATGCATGTACACTAACAAGCATGCACAAAAATCTTTATATTCATATTTTGGACTTTTATCCTGCTGCATTACGCTCTGTTCCTTACCTGAGCCACGGACTACTTGTTCATACTCTTGTCTTGCACAGCGGCCCTTATCGTGCATTAATTTGGCATGTCATGTTAACTACATGCATCATAGTCTTTGAGAACATCTTGCATAATTGGAAAATAGTCACAGAGCCATCATTTTTTTGTGTACACTTTATTGAATCGTTTTGTCTTACCCACGCACCTATTTTGAGCCTTAGTTGCCAAGTTGGTTTGAACCCTAGGAACCACGATCACTAAGAAATACAATGGGCCCATGGAAAGATTGAAAGTCCAAGAAGGAAATATATTGATCGACTCGTGAACATAGTCGGTTTAGGGCGAATATGAGGCGAAGGAGGTGACATCTGCAGTGAGGCTTAGGATGGAGGCGGGTGGAGTCAGGATAGATTTTACATCGGCACTCTTGTTCCCAATTGCAAAAAAAAAAAAAAAAATATATATATATATATATATATATATATATATATATATATATATATATATATGTGTGTGTGTGTGTGTGTAAAAAAAAGAAAAAAAGAAAAAAGACAAAAAATGCCCGACTTGGAACAGAGGTGTCTTCAGTACAGGGTTACTTAAAGAGTGAATTGACATGTGGAATGCACCACTAGCACATGCAGGTACATAGAGACTAACAAGGGTTTTTTAACCCCATTTTTTTGCACCTTTTGGCATTACAACATCATCCACCCCTCTACGGGCAAAACTTAGCCTTTTTACCCTCTCTCACACAACAACCCCAAGTTTGCACGCTCACATGAAGTTTCCATCGCTCGGGCGGGAACTGCGCACTCATCGATACGGGCGTGGTAAGCCTCCTGCAATTCCTTGAGAGCGTTTTTGTGATATTCATTATTATACATGGATTTGCTTGGTTGGTTTTGGTTGGTGGTTTTCTTTGCTTAGCGGTTTGGGGTTTTGGTTGATGTTATGAGGAGAAATTTTGTCGATCGCATGGGGCCCGGCCGTGCTAGCCCGGAGGCGGGTTTACGGGACATTGTTCTATATCACGTGGGTCATACGATGCCCATCATTTCTATTCTTTCCATATCTATGGCAAGATCCCAGAATCTTGGAAATCTGGCCTTTAGCTCATACGTGGGCGGTACGGTGAAGAAAAGAAAATCCCGACACCTCATAGCCAATAAAGAAAGGAAAAGGAAAGCAAATAGATTCATCTTCTGAGAGTGAGGAAGTATCAGAGAGTGATGATGATGAGATAGAGGCCATGTTAGCCGAGGTTTCGGATTCAGAACAGGAGAAATGGGCCCAGTCAATTGCGAACAGGGGATTTCATTGCGAGAGGGGTGTGAAGTTGGAAACATTTGCATTACTCCCATCGGTAGGGGTGTTGACCGGGAGCAGAATTTGCGGTTTGTGTATGCCGACGTTCGGGTATCTACCTACCTATTTGAGACCTTATTAGAAACCACTGTGATCGGTAAGCAGATAAAAGTCACCCCTGATGTGATAGCTCACTCCTTACAATATGTTCGCCCTGCCGCGTCAGATCGACCTTACCCCTTAGGGCCATCAACGCTTTTCGACCCCATTGTCGGCCCGAGCTATGTGCACTAAGTTACCATGAGTGCTTTATTGGTCATATGGTGCGTGATGAGGACTTCTGCGGAGTCCTCGCATGAAAGTAGGCATATTCCATTCCGTCTCTTGTGAAAGTCTTGTGGAAGCGCGGGGGGATGAGGGAGTGGCTAAGGAGAAAGAGAGGGTTCTTCCTAAGGCGGGGCCATTACAAACCAAGCGGAGGCCAAGAGCCGGCTGCATCTCTGAGACCCCATCCTTCACATCCCTGCAGTGGGGTGATTCAGGGCATCGCGAGTCTACGGCTTTGCACCTATGAGCACATCCCATTGAAGAGAATGGAGTGTCGGGTAAGGGGGTGGTTCAAATGCATTTTGAAGTCGCTTGACTAGACCACAAGCTCTCGAGGCTCGAGAATCATATTTACCGAGGAGAGCCTGCTTTGGTAGATGCCCACTTGTGCACGACTTGGAGGAGATTTAGAGGAGGCTGGATGGCTAACGTCGATGAGGGATGCGTTTTGGTCGACAGAGCACGATGAGGAGGAGACATCATGTAGTAGCATAGTAGGCTAGATTGGGGTGGTGTTGGCAATTGGGTAGCAGACCTCGGCCATGTTATGCCAACACCCATTTTATTCATTTTACCCTGGCCTTTGAGAGAGCGCCTATGGTCATTACAAACCACTAAAGACCTTTTTGATTCAGTTGTGTTTAGTTGTTCTGCGAACATGTATAGTAGTTGCATGGTTATGTTAAACTGTGCCTCTATACTATAGTTCATTTCATTTTAATTCTTGCCGGCAGCTTTTCTGTTCTCAATTCTATGGTCCTTTATTTGAATAGCTGACTTTGTGTTAGCTTGTTGTTATGTTCATTGCTTGAGGCTGTGGTTTTAGTTTTAATTGAGTCACACGGGTGCATACTATGTCAGGTTGAAGTATTATGTTTAATATTTGCCCTTTTGAGAAACTTGAAACGCTTAACTGTACCTAGCGCACTTGTTGGAATTCATAACCAATAGGTATCTCAAGTCTAAATCTTGCTAGGGACTAGCAAGATGCGGTGATGTGTTGAATACCGCAGTGACGAAATACGGCTGAACTTAGCACCTTCAAGTCTGCTTTGCTCACATTTTGCATGAGAATAGGTACTTTTAATTGCTAGATGTTTGGACTTGCCTGGGGTTATTCGGAGTCTAATGCATAATTGTACAAGTTTATGTCCGGCAAATATGGATCATTGAGGATGATGGCAACCGATTGGTGAAGTTCGGAGAGATTACAATGCTGGAAAACACCGATTGGCCAACATGTCTTGGAGTACCTTCAACGCGGGTACACTATCTGGTGGGCAGAGAGCAACATGTACATGTACACCTTGACATGGCAATCGGTACCTATGCGAGAAAAAGTGGCGAGAGCAGCTTTGTTGTCGGTACACCACTAACCTGTACCGATTACACCACTAGTGGCTGCGGGAATTGAGAAGAATTCGATCTAATGTAGGGCATGCTTGTTCAACTATCAATGCGGGATCACAATGAAAAGGGGTATAAAAAGCCATAGGATACAAGGAGAAGGCAGCTTTTGATTCCTAGGTTTAGGTTTACATAGAGGAAGAGTTCTTCTCCATAGTGGGAGGTGAAGTTTTATAGATTAGGGTTGAAGACTTTATTTCTCTGGAGATTTTTTATTCAAGCACATGTAATCTTTCAGTAGGAACATACATCTCGTTTCCATTCTCGGTATTTTATATTTTTCATTCCTAGGTTTTGCAATTGAATTCTGATTTTCTCAACGTTCTTTTTATGAATAAATTCTCTTCAATTATGATTTCCCTTATAATTTCCATGGGGTTTCTAAACTTATCTTTGGGGTTCTACATTTGGTGAAACTCACCACGATCAAAGTATATTCCCCTCAATTCCTCTTTTATACTTCAATGGATTGTATGATGTTATTCACTTGTGAAAACTTTGTAAAAACTTAGTTGGGCATCTTCTTGACAACGTGTGACGAAGATCCTCGGTGCACGTTGTTAGCGAGCTCTAAATGCAAGCTAAGCGTGCGGAATTAATTGGAACAGCGAAGTGTTTATCATCTTCAGGTCATTCTTTTCATTCCTAAAAGGAGGCATTTAAAGACATAAATCTTCCATCAATGGCTCCTAGATGAGGCGTAAAATTAGAGGTGGGAAGTGCGATCATTAGTGAGTGGAAGCCTAAGAATCCCAACAATCATCTTTCTATTTTAAAATAGTCAATTTATCAATCCTTAAATCAACCAACCATAACCCCATAAATTCCTTTTCAATTACACACCTTTTAGAGAATAGCTCCTACGGATCAACGATTCAGACCACTCCACAATGGAGATGACGCTCCCATAGGTACTTTACAATGCTAGGCGACCTTAATTCCCTACGCTTGGGAATAGAATTCAACATACAGAAAACAAACAGCACGACCATAAATGAGTCTTGGATATCCGAAATATCAGAGGATGAGTTCTTACGCAAGTGAGGTGTCGGCGTAGAGTGTTAGATCAAATCAATCAAAATCACTTATTTTTGGTTGTTTTGGTAACCATCTTTATTGTTTTGGGATATTAATTTTATTTTCCTTGTATTTAGGAGTATTATTTTCTTTCCTATGACTATTTTAGAGGTATTATTTTTCCCTTATTGTTTTTTAGGGGGTATTATTTTTCTTTCCCCCTATTATTGCTTTGGGATATAATTTTTATTTCCTTTGCACTCACTTATTATGTATAAGGGTATAAATAGACGTTTTTAGAGTTTGTTTAGCAACTTTTATCGCCTTTATCAATTTATCAATAAAAATCAAAAGATTTTGCTTTTGTTATACGGATTAAGAATTGGCCTACGGATTGAGATGTTTTATCTTTGTTGATCAATAATGGCTTTACATGTTGCGTTAGATCTTAACTCAATCCCAATTTTTAAAAAATGACCAGCAATCATAGACGAGCAATACATCATGTGGCATAGTTAGCCAAGTCATTTTTAGCCCAAGAACATAGTTTATGTAACTCCATTTCGTCATAATCCCCACATTGTTTAGGTACCTCCAATTGGACATAATCTCATATCGTTTAGATACCTTTGGACATAATCTCACGTCGATTAGGTATCACCACTTGAACATAATCACACATCGTATAACAATAATTGGTGAGGAATGGGCGTCCGGTAGTGGGTGCGGGGAGAACTTTCCGAAAAATAATAAAGAAATTAAAAAAATCTTAAAAATGTGAAGTTTGAAAATAATCCTAAATATAATAACAGTTTTCTCCCACATCGACAAGATAATTTAAAAAGTGTCTCTTCAAAAAACACTTTCTAAAAATTTGAAAAACTGAAAGGGTGTGAGAGAACACTCCTTAAATCAGGGCCACCCCAAGAGTAGAGAAAATATTGACACTTTCGGTATTACGATTCAAAACTTTCAAAATTATGAAAGTGTCTTGTCAGACACTTTTAGTATATATAACATTTCAACAATTTAGAAAGTGTCTTTTCAAGAGACTTTCTAAAAGTCGAAAAAATTGAGTGTCTCTTAAAAAAGGAGCCCACTAGGGATCCAATCAAAACATTTAAAACAATAGAAAGTGTCTCTTCAAGGAACACTTTTCGTGTCAAAACTTTCAAAATTATAAAAGTGTCTTTTAAACTTTCCAAATTATAAAAATGTCTTTTCAAAAGACACTTTTAGTATAACATTTCAACAATTTAGAATCAGCTTAAATTCAAAAAAAATTAAATTATAGAAGGTGTCTCTTCAAAAGACATTTTCAGTGTTTTCAAAATTATGAAGGTGTCTTTTCAAAAGGCAGCTTTGTGTCTTTATTTTAACAATTTAAGAAAGTGTCTCTTCAAAGAACTTACTTTTGGACCCTAAGTTTTAAAGAAAAGTGCTTCTTCAAGGAATTGCACTAGTTTTTCTGAGTTTTTAAAAAAGTGTTTTCAAAGGAACACTTTCGACTTAAATTCAAAAATTTTAGAAAGTGCATTTTCAAAAGACACTTTTGGTGTAGAATCTCAAATTTTTTTGAAAGTATCTTGAAAAGACACTTAGAAGGTGTCTTTCAAAATACACTTTGACATGGTAAAAACTAGGAATATTTCTAAGCCTATATTATCTGAGGGTGCACATTTATTTTCACTAAATGTCTAAAAAGCTTGTGAGAGGAGCATGCGCCATAGCAGGCATAGTTTGGAACTCCATTTCGACATAAACCCCACATTGTTTAGGTACCTCCAATTGGACATAATCCTACATCGTTTACGTACCTTCAGACATAATCTCACATCGATTAGGTATCTCCACTTAAACATAATCCCACATCATATAACAATCATTGGTGAGATAGAGCATCGATGCAGATGGTGAAAGAACATCACCATCTACAGGTATTGGCATTAATTCCATGGTTTTAATGTATGTCATCCCCATACGCCACATTCTCCAACTCTTGTTTGAAGTTTGTTGAAGCCTCTCACCACTTCAAAATATAAAAATACAAAAAAGGAAAAAAATATTTAATTAAAAGACATCAAATAACCTTAAATTTGTGAATCTAGCTTTTTCTATGTTTTTTTTTTCTTTTAAAATAAAGGATTATTTTTGTAAGAAAATAAGAAATACATTTTTATCAAAATTAGGCCAAAAATAGATTGAAAGTCAGATTTCCAAAAGTTCTTTTAAACAAATCACTCAAAAACAATTATTTAATTTATGACACGTAATGATATTTTCAAGGAGTGGGGTGAGCAATATCGAAGAAGTACCAAATTCAAAAGATAAATTTTGATGGGTTTGACACGGATGAGGTGGTTCTTATCCAATCCACCGAAGCTAAAATTGAACCTTCAATTGAAGCATTAAGCCATTAATCCCATTTCTCACTAATTTATAAGGCGAGGAGAAAGATCGAAATCGGGTTAGTGATTCCATGATCGGACCTCACAGTTGTATTTATACGACCCACTAGCCTATCCATAAGGTTTGTGTGGGGATGCTCCTGAATTTTACGGCGAGATCGCGAATCGTCGAGAAGCATGAGCCGAACTAGTGAATGCTGCAAAACAAAACAAGAAGCGACGATGAATTATTGTCCCAGCCTTTCGATGCTTAAGTTAAAAATTTGTTAGCCTAAGCGATGCAAGCAGCCATTTTTCGTGGAATCTCGTACCTTTTCTTGTGTTGCTTCCTCCTTTTATCCAACTCAGAGAAACAATCTATTTCCATGAAGATGTGGATGATCTCCTTCCAAAACGGGGAAGGTGGCCACTGCGTAACGTTATGACATGTTCTTCCTTTTAGATAGCCAAGTCGTCCTCATTTTCTGCCCCAAGGAATGTTTGACCACCCTCAGGGTGGTTATGTGCATGACTTACACTCGTTTAAGTTTAGAGAGGTCATCCGGATGCCTTTCTGAAGAGGTTAACCAACCAGGAGAGACAATGTCTAGGCGGTATATGCCCTACCAGGTAGGGGATGTATGTTTAGACTTGATTTGTAAATGAGAATGATTGGGCCCATAGACGCCCATCATCCGAACGATTGGGCCCGTAGATTAGGCCATCGTCTTGTGGTCCTTAGTTGGCTGAGCCTGTTAGCAGGAGTAGTTAGGCCCAAGCCCATGGTACCCATAATGCCCCCCCTTTTTCTTGTTGGGGAGGGCGGTTATCCCAAACGGAGGAAAAAGCGCGTGTAGGCTAGCTAGTATGGGAACAGACGGGACAATCAATGTTGGTATGTTCCAAGCATTAATTTCTAACTTTTGGATTCGCATTTCTTGTGGTCGCTTGGGATTACCCTTGAGGCGGAGGATCTCTATAAAGGTTTGAAAGTGGGGTGGTGGATTCACTTTTGTGCCGCGGTGATACTGGTCTTTTAAAGTGGAGAAGGTCGGGATGGCGTTGGCGGGGAGTCGGGCTTGGGGTGTTTGTGAATGAGATGATTATGAAGCCTGGGGTTGGAACGTGATGCCATGAACCGAATCGAAGATTGCAAAGTTGGCGAGTCGGGTGAGATATATCCTGCTTATTGCTTTGTTGGCCTTTGGGTGGTTTTTAAAACTTCAGTGGAATCTCATCGAAGAGTTTACCCCCTGCGAAACCGCGAGATTCTTTGCATTCCTTTCCACTTCCATAGGACCTTTCTTCTTCAGCTTCTACTTTTTTCCTCGTTTTCGGCCTTTACGCCCATGATTGCTTTTGTCTAAGCTTTGTATTTGATCCGGATGGATCATGTAGTCATAGTATGATCACTTTGTAAAAAAAAACGATGTCGTGTAATTATGAACATCTTTTGGCGTGATTAATGAATTTATATCTCTTGAAATTTCCTGAGTACTTGCATGCATTATCCGTACTTTTCAATTCATGGCGACGGATTGATTCTTATTGTCGGCCGCATGGTGGCTGACAATAAGCACGTTGATGATAGTAGATCTGGGAATAACACATAGGTGAGACCCGGCGCTCATTGCGTCTACTTAGGGGGGACGCGTAGACTAGGTTTGTGTATATTTATTTCGCGTACTTTAATGGGCGAATCATCGTAGAGATTCAAGCGGCGTGGATGTGATGAGTCGGCCGGTGCATTTTAATCGTCCAGTGGGACTGAGCATTGACGGTATGCGAACCATCATTGAGGTTTCGCCTTACCACCCGTTCACAATACGTTTGTGTTTTTACTAGCTTTCTTCAGTTCAAGGGTTTTGTATGCGGGTGTGATTTTGCGTTGCTCGCGGCGGTTTCAAACGCTTGCTCAACTTTCGTTTCACAGTTAAGTCCCATTTCCCTCTTGTCGTGTTGAATCTTGGTTAAAGGCCAGTTTCTAGCTATAGGAAGTTTCGGGGAGAGGGCATGTTTAGAACCTTTTAGGTCCGGGTGATCCTTGCTCGAGCTTGGCTGGTACTACTTCTTACCAATTTGGTTACATATGGCTTGGGGCTGAGGTGCTCAATTTTCGCCCCCTCCTTTGGTCTGCTTGTAGAATGGCGAGAGGTGGGGGAGAACTTCCGCTTGTCCAGAAGGGGTCTGGCGAAAACTACTGGGGGCCTTCTGAAGCAACATCATCTCATCCCAACGTTGGAGGAGTTAAGGGCTGTGCGATGTCCACGATAACCTCGACCTGAAGTGATAGGAGGAGCTTGGGATCAGTCCACTTTGGGTGGAGAAACCTGGCGTGGTGTTTTTTTACCGGGGCTTGCCTTGCGGCAGGATGAAGCTCTTTCCTTATGCACGCCATTGTCAAAGCGGTTTTTCACCGGGGAGGTACAGCGGCACCGATCCATCCCGAACGCGATGGTCTAGCGGGATGCGATGTGCTTTCGCCTCTTATACCAGCGACACTGGTTGGTTGGTTTGTTTTGCTTATTCCTTGAGGGTAGCGCAGGGTGGTCGGATGTCCATGTCGACCTAGAGTTCTCGACTGCAATTTGTTAATGGACTCCCGATTCACTAAGATGGGAGCGGGGTGTGATGCGTAGGGGGCCTTGGGATGAGACCTGGGTTCCCCTGGGCTTCCATTTGATGTTAGCAGGTCATGATCTTTCCACGAGTGTGTGAGAGGGGCGGTGAGGTTAACGATGTTGTTCAATATACATATGACTTTTATACATAATTGATTATTGGATTAGTGGTGCGGGGAAAAGCACGAGGAAGCGAAGTTGGTACGCGGGTGGAAAAGGCAAGCGCGAAATCCGCCCGACTGCGGAGATTTACGGCCGGGAGGCGCCGTGCGAGGTTCTTCGCTTTAAGGCCTAGCCCGTAGGCGGGAACCCGGCTCGGCCTTCCGATTATCCGCGCCTGCAGCACGGCTCAATTGAATGTGGGGAACATTTCATGCTGACGCCCTGCTGTTAACCGCGGTGGTCGTCTTCATCGAGGACTTATGGTCTTCGAACAGCCGGTCGAACTAGTGTCACGAGCTGCAAATCGAGGATAATTGCCCTCTACACCGGTGGGGTTTCGGCTCTACGCTTCGGCACCGTGCACAGTGCGGGAAAAAGGGACGGCGCTGAACCTTCCCGCACCAAGAAAGGGGACCGGTTTCCCAGTCGCAAAGATTAAAAATGGGGGGGACAAATCGGCCGACAAAGCAACTCGGGGCCCAAGTGGGATTTTGATTCCTTGGGTTCATCCCGAATCTAACCGACGCAGGATTTGGAAGAAGGAGGAGGAAGAAGATGACAAAGGCTGCAGCCTTTATCTTTAAGGAAGCGGAGCGATAGGAGGTTTTGAGAGGGCTGATCGGGTCGAAGGATGAATCAGGCCTACTGCCAGATGGGGTTGAGATGTAGGCAACGGTATCATTTCGGTCGCTGAGATGGGGGTCAGTGTTGGCTGGGTGGAGGATGTTACTCTAAGGGAACGAGGGAGGTCACTCGGTCGCCGCCTACAGGTGATCCATCATCGATGGGATTTGGCCATTTGGATGCCGAAACTTCTGACAGGTACAGAGGTCGTTGTTTCGAGATCGGGATACGCATAAATTCTTGGCCTCTTCCCTCAGGCAGGCTCTGCGATGGAGGAGGTGCGCGGTGGGCGGGGAGAGCCATCAATCACCTCACGGGTAGCCGCTGGCACCGGGCGAATCTGCGGGCGATAGTGCGGATGATTTATTGTCCAGAGAATGTTGCGGGATGCTGGCCAGCCTCCGGGGGGCGGGTGTGGGCCCGGGTGAAGAGTGTCAGTTCTTTGATCCACTGATGAGGTATTATAAAGAAGATCTTGGCGGAGATATCGAGGATGGGATGCAAGTCGCAGCGAACTACGTCCAATCGGCGGTAGGTAGTGATATTCATAAAAGTGTTGGTATCCAAATCCTATCGCATTCTTAATATCGCTGCTGGAATCTTGCCATCGGGAATATGGCCCTCCCAGCATCATGAATTCGACCGGTTGAGGGGCGTGAAAGGGTGTTTCATATATTCGGTCGGGGCTTCGATCATGAGGTATTGAGCCTCTTTGAAGGAGAGGCTCGATTGAATGCCTGACACTGAGCCTGGAGGCTAAAGGCTATGGATGGGGCGAGCTGGGGCTAAGGTAGAAAGGGGATCAATGCCTTTGGAGCATCGGGCGACGATAGGCGCGGTTGGGAGACTAATGCGACGACGGATGATGCCCGGGGGCAGGTGGAATACGGTTAAACAGTGCGTGCCGCCGCGCGGAGGGTGTCAGGAATTAGAAGGCGAAGTCCCGAACGGCTTTGTCCAGGCAAACCTTGGCTGCCCCTTGAGGAGAGCCTGTCCCGGATGGCCCGGAGGAATCGTCGTGCAGAGATGAGCAAGCGTGAGTAATCATAAGACTCAGGGACTGTGGGAGAAGCTCTCATCTTTCAAGCAAAGATGACTAAGGAAAAGAAGCGATGGAGCGGCTGACGCCAGCGGTGATGTGATCTTTGACTATGGCTACGGTATTGTGCCTTTGCGCACAATATGAGGAAGTAAGCCCCGCCGATCCCGATCGAGTTCACGATACCAAGCCGCTACCTTCAAGGTCATTTATTAAGCCATCAGAAATTTTATGTGTGGACCCGGTTCGAATATTATTTATACTTAGTCGAATAGGTCTTTTGTCGTCATCAGGGCTTATGTGGACCAGTGGATTATCACAATGGAGGGCTTGGATAGAAGAAGATTCAACTCTTAAGCCATTAAGGTCTTTTATATCATGGATTAATTTTGAAGAATGTTATCTATCACAGTGAATAGATTCTTTTAACAAATCAGCCTTCTTTGTGGACTGGTTATATGTTATCTATATTGGGTGGATAAGTCTTTTATTAACTGTCAGGGTTTTTTATGTGGGACAGTTAGATGTTGCTCCATACTGGAAAGACAGTCTTTTATTGCCTTGCAGGAGAGCATCATTCCCAATGCAGATGAAGAAATGAGACAAAATATGAGTAAATATCAGTCTGCCAACTTTATTGATAATACCTTTTAAGATAGCATGGCATTTCTGTTCCAGTACGGGGTTCCATCAGCGTACGGCGTGAAAGATCGAATTCAGCCGGCTCGTGTTATGAAATTTTCGGTCCTTCCGGTTGGGTTGGAACTTTCGTCGTTGGGTCGATAGTACTTTTACCGAATACGCTTTCTTAGGACTAAGGTCTCGGTTGGACCATCCAGGGCACCGTTTGTTGTAATAAGTTTCAAGCGGCGTTGGTAGGGCCGGTATACGAATACGTGACTCGTAGTTAATCGATGTCCGGGTCCTTGATTACTAACTTCACGGCTCATGTTTGGGCATATGCGTACGGATGGTAGGCATGCCAATTTACGTAGGGATTATAGCTTCCAGCCCATAGTATTGCGAGGAATATGCGGAATAGTCTATGAGGCGTGGTTTGTAAGCCCCAAGTGCCACGGGAAAGTTAGTCGCCCCAGTTTACCTTTGCAGAGAATCCAGCAGTTTTTCGGGAGCGGTCAGCAGAGTTTTATTAGGAAGCTACGCTGTCCATTGCTGCGATCTGGGGGTAGAGTCTGAAATTTTTCTTTTCAATTCACGACAAAAGTTTCGATAAACCATGATGTCGAATTGGGGCTGTTGTCGAATCTGATTGATCACGGGGATGCGAAATGGCCAAAGCGATATTTATTTTTCCCGAATAAAGCGAGTAACATCCCTGTCTTTAATCGATGAGATGGCCTCGGCTTCTACCAATTTCATGAAATAATCAGTTGCCACCAACAATAATTTCTTCTAAGGCGGGCGATTGCTTGACCCAATATATCAATCCCCCATTTGTGAAAGAGGGTCCAAGGTCTCGAATGGAGATCAGGTCTTGCAATGATTTTTAGGTCAAAAAGGAGCCGCCGTTGGCAACTGTCATATTTTTTGGTATAATTGGCAACATCGGCTTTCATGGTCGGCCAATGGTACCCTTGAGTATGAGAGCCGATATTGTAACGATACGTTGCACGGATGATTCCCACACATATTCCCTCATGCGGGTTCGAAGCTAACACATAATATTACTGTTCGGGTGTTATTTGGTCACGGGACCTTGAGGGATCTTTTAATTGCCATCGATCAAAGAAGGAAAATCTAGTTGACTAGACTTGCCTTATGGGCCTTATCCTTCTCACTAGGGAGTTCCCCATGCGTGTAGTGTATTATGGGGTTCATCATGAGGAGGACCTCACGCCACTAGAAGCACCCAGGAGGGGGTGATAGAGGAAAAGCGGCGATAGTGAGTGGGCAAGGGAAATGTTGTTTGATTATTGGCGAGGCGCCATGCGACCAAAGGCATCTGCACACATCATTAAGGTCTCTTGGTACATGTTCCAGTTTTCAGACCAAAAAACTGCCTAAGCGTTGTTTTACCTTGGAGACATATTTTTCCATTCGGGGGTATTGGGATTCGAATTCCTCATTGACTTGCCCGACGACTAATTGGGAGTCACTTTGAACCAGGAGCTTGTCGACAGATATGGCTGCAGCTAGTTCAATTTCGGATAATAGGGCTTCATATTATGACTCATTGTTAGGGAAGATTGAAGCCTAATCGGGCGCACTTTGTTCGATTCTTTTGATTGGGGATTTGACCCAAAACCCGATTCCCGCTCAGTTTGTCTCAATGCTCCATCTACATTAAGAGTCCACCAATTCGAGTTCTCGGGGTGTGTTTTAGACTGGGGGATTTCTTCTATGAAGTCGGCTAACACCTGCCCTTTTTTTATAGCCTTGGCTTGTATTGGATGTGTCATTGCTCGCTTGGTTGAATTGCCCGCGAGCCGTACGCTAGAGAAGTTGAAGCATAGGCTGATACTCCGAGAGAGGAAGGTTGAGTTGTACCGATGGGTTGTGCACGGAAATATGGGTGGAGTTTCTTAGCTGTTATTCGGAAGGCTAAGGCTGCCTGCTCAAGGTGACAAAACCTAGTTTCAGCGTCGGCTAGTGATTTCTTGGCAGAAGGCACAACGCAGCTACGCATACGTTGTTATTTTCTTTGAATAGGGTGGCACCTACGCTATCTAGAAGCTGCCAAATATAGTGTCTCGCCGGCGTCGGGACTAACGGGGTGGAGGCTGGGCTAGGAAATCTTTGTTTGATTTGGGTGAAAGCGGATCCTCCTCATTCCATCCGGCTCGGTGCTGAGCTTGTGGGGATGGCGAAAAATGGCTGGGCGGGTGCGTGAGCAGGAAATATCGCCGCCACAGGGCGACCAACTGCTTAGGTCGTTGTTGTACCCCTTTTCTAGAGCTTGGAGCTGGAGATTCTAAATAATAACGAAGGCGGGCGGGGGTTGGCCTCTATTCCTCTCTGGTCATCATGAATCCTAGGAATGTTCCCGGAACCCACACTTTGTAGAGTTGAGTTTCATGCCATACATGCCTTGAGGGCTCGAATGCTGTTCAGAGATGCTTAGTGTGCAGTCTAGGGCTCATGATTTTGCAACATGTCATCGATATATACTTCCATAGTTTTTCCGATCCGAGCAATGGCCAAAACATTTTAGTTACCTATCTCTAGGAGGTGGCTCCAGCATTCTTTAACCCGAATGGCATTACGTTATAGCAAAAGAGTTCGTGTGGGGGTGATAAAAAATGTTTTCTCTGCATCAAGCGGGTGCATGGGGATCTGATGGTACCCTGAAAATGCATCGAGGAAGGACAACATGCCATGCCCAGCTGATGCGTCAATGATCTGATCTATACGGGATGAGGTCATTGGTCCGGGCCCTTAATCTATCGTACTTTCTCCATTTGCCCCCTTTCTTAGAAGGCCCAACACCCACGTTATTGATGCATTAGGTACTTGACCTCTTTGATAAGCCCGACTTTCAAAGATTATCCACCTCGGCTGGCGGATGACTTGATGGTGATTCGAGGTGGAGGCATCTCTTTACGGCAGTGGCGGATGAGCGACAGCTTGTGGGGAGCTGCATACGGGGCTTAAATCTATCGTATCGAATAGGTCAGGCGGATATGAAGCGTTAACTTGTGGTATTTCTTTGCGGCTCGTGCCCTTTCCTCTTTGGACATAAGAGAGGCTGGCATAGGTGCAATTACCGGACCCGCCAATGAGTATAGACTTCCCAGAGGATCACTATGGTGCTCTGTGTCTTCCCATGGAGTGGCAGGCGGCGATACGTGATTTCTCTTTTGGGATTGGAATTTAAGGGGCGGGTTCTTGGGATTCTCCTTTTCACGCTCACGAACTAATAGCGCTAACAACGACGGACGCTGGTGAACACCACGGAAGTGACTTTGCCGGATGCGGTCGAGATAGCGATAGTTTGGTGGTAGGTTGAAGTTTTGCGCTTTCATAGTGTATAACCAAGCTCGACCCATGATAGCATTGTATGGTCCCAAATCCTCAACCACTGAAAAAAATACTTGTTGTGTTACCGGCCCTGCCTTGACGGAAAGAACAATATCGCCCATCGTCAATGTGGTGGCCCCGTTGAACCCAGACAAAACTCTGCCAGCCGAACTGAGATGATCAAGCGGGACTTTCATCTGTTGGAAGGCTAGAAGGTGTAATAAATTAGTCGCGCTTCCAGGATCAACAAGGACTTTGTGCACATCAAAATTGTTAATACACAAAGTAAGTATAAGCTCATCATAATGAGGAGTGATGACCCTGGTTGGGTTTATAGGTGGAAAGGATATGGGGTCGTCGGCCCAGATTTGGCTAGCTGCGGGTTCTCGGAATGCGATCCCGGGCTCTTGGCGTGCGAAGCATTCTTCTTCTTTGTCGTTTGGACTAATATTGGCCATCGGTAGGGCCTCCTAATATGAATTTGATGGTGGGCCAGGGTTCAGATGGGTGTTCGGTGCCAGCAATTGCTCTGTCAACTGCGGGGGCAGTTTCTGTTCCTCAGGCTAGCTCCCAAATGTACCTTCTGAGGTGCCTGGCCCGGATCCATTTTTCTACCAAGAACTTTAGGCTTTGGCATCGATTGGTTTCATGGTCGTGGTCCCTGTGGTAATCGTACCTCAGGGATCGATTGTGTTGGTTCGGATTCGCCCTCATTGGTGGGGGCCATTTAAAATCGGGGTGATCCCGGATGAGAGGTAGGAGCCGAGTCATAGGAAGATCGTTGAGAGGGATGAGTGGGGAGCTCAATCTTTTTAGGCTATTCTTGGGAGCTCTTTTGATTCTTGTTCTGGCTTCCTTTCTGTTCGGGTTGGCCCTTTGCAGATGGCTTGCTATTACGGCCGAGTTATCGTATCAGGAAAGAGGCCGGGATATTATCCTCCCGGTGTGGAATACTTGTCTGCCGCCGTCTGAGTTTTCCATTATTGGTGAGAAAGAAAGGGGGTGAGTCGGCACGAAGCTTCTTGAAGTTACGTAGGGGTGCGTTCATCTTTGTAAATATCAATTTGTTAGGACGGCTTGTCCCAATGCAGCGAGGTGAAATCGAGATAGATTCATCTTTCGCTTGAGGATGGCTAGAGTGAGACGATGTTTCCTTTACGTCGGCGAACACACATAAATATTGGGAAATGAACGCTGCCCATAGTTCGCTAAGTGAGTTTATGATCTCGGGAGTTTGTGTGGAACCGGAGGCTTGAGAGCGGGCCGTTCAAGGCGGGCGGGAATACCTTGCACGAGCGTCATTTCCCTCGCTAGAATAATTGTTTGGGTAAAATGTAGCATATGATTAGTACGGGTCAATAGAGCCATCGTACATAGAAAATGACCGGCATAACGAGTCGCGGGGGGCTCGTGGCTTAAAATATATATGGGCCTAGGGTGAGGACGGCATATCCTCTAAACCAGGAAACGGAAAAGAGCCAAATGTTGAGCAGGGTACGTCACAGAATGGGTGATGCATGAGAAACCGGAAGCTAGGGAGCCATACCCCAGGTCGGACTGAGCACATATTCGGGGCGAGTTCCAAATGGTGTGCATTAGCTGCGACTCTTCCCATTACCGGCGATTGAAGCATGTAGTGTCGGTCGATCGGCGCGGGGAACCTCTTTTCTGGATTCGACCTACTGTTGCGGGGTGGTGAGCGGTCGAGGCATAGAGCTTCCATAAAATAATTCATGATGCGTTTGGGGTCACTTTTCTCCCATGAGGATGGGCTCTTTACCCTTATTTGGCTGAGTTGGGGGTGCAGGATGGACAAACCCTCGTGAGTTTTCACCCCGATTAGTCTCTAGACGAGTTCGCAGGCGTTCATTCTCCTACTGCAAGCGGTTTGCGTGCGCGTGTAATTTGGCCATCTGTTTGGCCTATTCCTCTTGCTTCGCCTCCATCTCTTGACGTAGCGGAGAAACTGATCTTCAATAGGCTGGTTCGCTAGATTGCTAGACATGGCGATGAACTTCGACGGTTCGATGGAATAATTGGAATTGCAGCTTCGGGAATGGGAGATCGCGGAGTTGTTGTGCCCCCGGCTACCGGCGTGTCTATCGCCTATGAGATTTCTTGCTTGGCGTTTCCCACTGACGATGCCAATTGTGGTCTCCTGAACTTTCTGAGATCGAATGGTCGAGCATGAGCAGGCTAGCCGAATGCTGAAACAACAGAAAATAAGCGAGATGGTTTGCCCGCGCACTATAAAATCTTAAGTTAGATTTGTGCTGAGCATTGGCAGCCCACCCCCGGTATGGAATCTCGTACCTTTTTTCTTGTGTTACTTCCTCTGCACATCCAAAAAGAGAACGATCTATTTCCATGGAAAGTAGATAATCTCCTTCAACCAGGGGTAGCCACCGCATAACGTTATGACATGTTCTTCCTTTTAGATAGCTTGATGGTAATTTTACGCCCCAAGGAATGTTTGACCACCCTCAAGGTGGTTATGTGCGCGACTTACACTCGTTTAAGTTCAGAGAGGTCATCTGGATTCCTTTTTAAAGAGGTTAACCGGCCAGGAGAGACAATGTCTAGGAGGTATATGCCACACCGGTAGGAATGTGGCATGTTTGGTTGATTTGTAAATGAGCGATTGGGCCCGTGGGCGGGCCATCATCTTGTGGTCCTTAGTCGGCCCGAGGGAGCTTTGTTAGCGGGGGTGGATTGGGCCCAGCCCATGAGCTGCCTAATTTGTCTTCACTTTCCACGTTATTATTTTTGAAGATTACTCCAATATTAAACACATACGATATATTGTGGAGTACACAATCAAAAGAAATAAGTTGATGGGTATATATATATGTTGTGAAAATATTAAGAAAGTGCAAATCCCAATTGTGAAGAAAGCACTGCTCCCTTTGTATATAGAAAAGAGACAAGGGGAAACTAGAGAATCTCTGGAGAGAGATAAGAAAACGAGGAGGCAAGGGATGGTTCTATAAAATGTGAATGGAGTCTTTATAGGCTTTGAATTAACCCTAAGATTACTCATCATTAAATATGAGGTTAATGGAAGTTCCTTATGTGCAGATCATTCACTAACATAATTCATTGATTAGTGAATAACTTTGTGTGAAGTGCATTCACCACATGTTCATTGGTTAATTAAATAACTTTCCAATGTGATTCATTCGCCACATGAAGTAACTCTTCATTTATAACAATATATATATTTATTTGGAAGCTTTCATGTTAAAGTACAACTAAATGAACAAAATGATAAAATAATCCATGTATAGAGAGAGATAATCAAGCTTGAATATAGAAAATTCAGAATTTAATCGTACCTACATCCATGAAAGAGAAAGAACCTTCGTATTGTAACACAAAGAACATAAAAATAAGACAAATAAATATAATTATTGGCCATCAAGACATGAGCTTCATCGTATCTCGACTAATTCCATAGGGTCCTAAAGTTAATGATGAGATAAATTTTTCTAATAGCCCAAGAGACTCGAATTAGCAACCATTAGGGAGTAAACTTAAGGTCGGATGACAATTAGATAAAAAAACCAAATCATGACTACACGCCCAATTTCTAATTGTTACCATTGCATTAATCATGAGAGGTCAAAAAATAAAAAAAATAAAAATAACTTCTTGAATCTCCTTTCCATATTCTTTGAGATTGTCTATGCAGCTAATACATTTCCCGATGCAATAAATTAAAAGGATGATGTTGTGTCATTAATCATTCCTCGTATTAGAGGATATTTAGGATTCCTTTTATTATCTCAATGCTTTCACTTTTTTGCCTTTGTATTAGTATATTTATAAACCTCAACTCTCTCAATAATAATCAAGTCTCTTTCATAATACGGTATCAGAGCCATAAGCTTAACAGCAAACCCTAGTCACCGCTATTCATGATCCATCTCCTTCGTTAGCCCTTATTAATCTCCCAAATGGTCGACACCTCTTT
Source organism: Tetrastigma voinierianum (assembly GCA_016808115.1). Lineage (NCBI taxonomy): Eukaryota > Viridiplantae > Streptophyta > Magnoliopsida > Vitales > Vitaceae > Tetrastigma > Tetrastigma voinierianum. Next base: position 93,818 of record JAEQBH010005339.1, on the reverse strand, counting down.
TTCCACCACTGCCGTTGTGCCCTCTTGAACTACGGTCCCTAGCAGGAAGGCCGACTCGCCTCAGAACTTAGTCATTCTCAACGTTAGTACTTAGGCACCGCTCAAACTCACAGCCACGAATTACTCTCCATGGTGGCTACAATTCACATCTCTCTTATTTGGGTACGACTCCCTTGGGTTTGTTGATGGCTAAAAGACGTGTCCTCCGGCGAAGATAACTTTGTCTGATGTTTCTTCTCCCTCCCCAAATCTGGATTATACTCTTTGAATTGAAACGAGATCAATTACTTCTTAGCAGCGACTATCGGTCGGTCTTTCCAGCGCTGATGCGGTTCTCTTCACCTCCACCACATCTCAGACTATGTGGACCACCCTCGAGAAGACATATGCCTCTCCCTTCAGTGGACGGATCATGGTCCATCAGCAGAATCTTACCAATCCTCAGCAAGGTACTCGGACCATTCATAATACATGCAAGATGTCAAACACAACATTGATTCTCTTGCTCTCATGAATGTCCCCGTTGACTTTGATGAGCTCTATGTCTGTGTCTTGAACGAACTTGGCCCAACCTACTCGAACTTATCTCATGCTCTGCAAGTTCAGGAGACTCTTGTTATGTTTGAGGAATTGTTCTAGCACCTCCTAAATTATGAGGCCTAACTCTGGCATTTCCTCTAGCTCTGCCTGCCTCCAGTCCGACGACTTCCATGGTTACTTTGCCTGGTTTCTCGTCCCATTGTTAGTCAAACAACCGTGGCGGCCGTAACCCCAACCGGTCTCTGCAGTCTTGGAAATCACCTGATGTTCCCTAGCAATTTGCTCGACCTTCTCTACCAACCTAGCCGAGGTGCATATCGATATCTCGGGCATGATCTTCCACTGTCTCGACCAGAAGCAACAACTTCATAGTTTGCACATAGTCGCTACCTTGGGCGTTGTCAGCTTTATGGTATAACCGAGCACTCTGCTCGGCAATGTAGTCATCAACCACCTTAACACTCGACACTCTTCCGCCCACTCCTACTCGTGCTCTGGGCCCGACCTTCACTGCACCTTATGCCTACACTGTAGTCTATCCCTTGACTCCTAGTACCTCTCTGGATTGGGTTGTTGATTCGGGTGCCTCTCACCATGTGACCATGGATCTTGCTGCCCTTGCCCTTCATGTGTCGTACATCGCCTCTAACAGTGTGATTATTGGTGATGGTTCAGGTTTATCGATTGCCAACATTGGCTATTTCACCCTTACCTCTCTTCGTACACGTTTATTTATTTTTTTTCTAATGTCTTACATGTGCTGGCGGCAAGTCTAAATCATATTTATGTTTTAGCTCACTGGTAGTCAAGCAACACTTATTAATGTTCTATTCTTTGACTCTTTCTTTCGGAGTGCAAGATGGATCTCACACGGGGGTCACCACGGTTCGCGGGCGGTGTAGAGGCGATGTCCCATTACTATGAAGTGGTCCCATTTGATCTTCAACTCTAACTCTGTCATCCCTTGGCGGTCCCTCCTTGCCGCTATCTCTATGTGGCACAACCATCTTGGTCATTTTTCCTTGCCATTTTTTTTAAAATTTCTTAGTGTTTTGATTAGTTATTTTCCCAAAGAACATTTATGTTCCTTCTCTTGTAGCTCCTGCAATATTAATAAAAGCCAGAGTTACCTTTTCCTAAATCGAGCATCACCCCTTCCTCTCCACTTGATGTCATCTTTTCTGATGTGTGGACCTCACTTGTTTTCTCTTTTGATGGTTTTCATTACTACCTTATTTTTGTTGACCAGCTCACAAAGTATGTGGTTTTATCCATTAAGTTGTAAAAAATCGGATGTTCATTCGACCTTTGTTACTGCTTAAAAGCGACTTGTTGAAAATTATTTCACCATCACCATTAAAACACTTTACACCGATGTGGGGTGGTGCTAGCTCTTTGGTCATTCCCTTGCTGGCGGTATAACCCATTTCACTACAGCTCCCCACACTCCTAAACATAATGGGTATTCTAAATGTCGACATCGACATATTGTCGAAACGGGTCTCACTCTCTTGCACCAGGCCTCCATTCCTCTAACCTTCTGGTCGTATTCTTTTGCTACAACTATTTATTTAATCAATCGAATGCCCAAAGTTGGTCTCTCTCTTGGTTCCTCGTTTGAAAATTTATTCCAAACAGTTCCTAACCCATCCAAATTCCGTGTCTTCGGTTATTTATGTTTTTCCTAGTTACTTCCCTACTCTTCCCACAAACTACACTTACAAATAGTCTGTATGTGTCTTTTTCTCGGTTGCTCACTTACTTGGGTGCCTTCCTCTGTTTTGACCTCTTGGTACTTAAAAGAGTTCTATTTTGAACCTTTATTTTTAATAGGTTTTCGACGCTTTTGTGTACTAATTGAATAACCCGATTTACATAATGGGTCCCCTATTATTCTAATGATCGCATTTTTGTGGCAAATTTTGCGGTTTTGCGAGCTAATCATGCCTACATTGTTGAGTCGATCAAACATGAAGAATTCCGTCAAACTCACAGCATCATATATCGAAGACTAGAAAGGAAAGAAGAGAAAATGGAAGAAAATGAAGCGGGGAAGGAAGTGAGGCCGGCGAGGAGCGATGAGCGATGGGCGCGGGAGAAGCACGGAATTTTTCGTAAGCTAGCGAGAATGCACCATTCTAATTGAGGAATTTTGCATTTTAGAAGCTGCTCACGAGATTTTCGCTAGCTGGCGAAATAATCAGCGTTCTTGACGAAAATTCATGTTTTCGCTACTCACGAAAATTTCGCTAAGCTAGCGAGTTCTTAGCAGTGCCCGGAGGGCTTTGCGAAATTTTCTATTTTCTCTATGCTGGTGATTTAACGTGAACCGAAACTATAAACCCTAGCGGTGATGCCTAGATCATGTTTTGTATTAATGCCAAACCGCCTCAAACTGGTGTGTTACTTAATTGTCCAATAACTTAGCCAATTTCATGAACGGTATTTTCATGCCTTGAGGGAGGGCACATATAAACCCCTCTTGTTTTGTAGAAAGAGATGTGAAAATTTAGGAGAGAGACAATTTGGGAGAAGATTTTTGTGAGTTTTTATTTTTGTAAATAAAGTCTTTTATTTTAGGTTTTTGCTTTTATTTCTTTTCTCTCTTTCTCTCTCTTTCTTTCTGCCCTTTCTCGGCGCCAAACACACCTGCGGGATGACAACTTCGAGATGCTTAACTAAGCCTCCATATGCTTTGAAGAGGAAGGAAGCTAGCTGGTGGTGGGGCATATGCATGTTGTCCTCTTGTATTAAAAGCTACAGTTAGTGTATTTATGGCTCTTATTCTCTGGTTGCATAACATGGGATGTTATTGATTTGGCCATACTCTCCATGCTTTAGGCGTTGTTCTTTAGATGGTTTCTGAGCCTCGAGATAATATTTTATGTTAGGGTTCTTCAAAGTAAAGGGTTCAAATATGCATTCTTGTTATTATTTGGCCAATACTCTCCATGCTTTAGGATGCGGTGCTCGGGTGAGGAATGCGCTGTTGTTCTTTAGATGGTCTTCTGAGCCTACGAAATGATAATTTAATGTTAGGGTTTAAATAAAAGGGCCATAGCACCTTTGACTCAAATAGGAGATGTTTCATGGGTGAGGTTTGCTAGTTAAATATAGATCCGGTTATGCCATGGACTATACTGTTGCATATCACCTGCTGTGAGGATAAGCTCCGAGGACACTTGTTTGCCCACTAACTTGCCAAGGGTTAGTGACCTAATTCTTGAGTTAACTTTTCACCTTTAACTTCGGTTCAAACCATTCCCCGCGTTTTTTGAAACCAAATCAAGAGTCCAAATAAGCCTTACCTTCATACCTTTGATGCAAACCATTTTTTAGGATGAAAACCCATCCCAGTGTTCGTGTACGATAAACCCTGCTGCGGTAGCTTGACTAAGCGTGATGCTAGGTGTATATAAATTTTGTTGTTTTTAGCTCCTGCGTAGCACGAATCAAATGGCGCCGTTAGGATGGTGCCAAACTAATGGTAAGTTGAAGGTACTTGTGATCAACATCACAAGTGAAGGTAGCTGCCCTACCTCTTTTCTGGCTTAGGTTGCGAGGAGCTGCCGACTTTCATCAATTAGCGATGCTTTTGTTTCGATTTTCATTCAGTTATTTTTAATTTACGTTGGTTAATTTTAACCTTTTGCAACCCAAAAAAAAAAAAAAAAGTGTTGCGGGAGGTTTTTGTGTGCCATATTTCTTTGCGAATCCATTCCCAGTGGTTGAAACCTGCCAAGGCAACCGGTTAAGGTTACGTGGGAAAATTGGCCGAGAGAAAATGGAATCCCCATATGGGGCTTAATACGGTCGGGAGGGTAACCTAGAGCTTACATGACTATGAGGGGGATTACAGGAACCTTCCATACCGATGTGACACTGTGAGAAATCCCGAGCCCACCCCAGGTCCTGAGGCTATGAGAGACCAATGGATGAGTGCACACGTCTACAGTGTTCCCTCAACTTATGCACCTCTTGAACACACATGACCATACTGTACACTTCAGGCTGACACAGCTGAAGCTTTGCTGTATTTTCTTCATTTTAGACTATTGGACTTTAAACCATCCTAAATTTGAGCAAACAAAAATTGGACAATTTCATAGAGGATAATAGGGTGGTGAATGTTCAGGCTAATAGGGAAATTGAGACAGTGAAGAGCTCCCTGAACAAGAGGACTGATGGACTTCAAAGTGAAATGGAGCTTAAATTGGACAACTTGCAGTGTTCAATTTTAAAGCTTGCCCAGCAGCTTGATCATGCAGAGGAAGAGAGTCAAGAGGATGAGTGCTTGACTGAAACAATTTGGGTGGCTTGGGTTGTACAACCTCGAGGAGAATTGAAAGTGGAATCATTAAAAGCCTCACGAGGAACTGCAAGGATGCCCGGTTAATTTTGGCCTTGGACAAAGAAGAACATCGGTGCGCGATAAGCGGGGAGAGTAGTGGACATGAAACGAGGGGAAGAGCCCCGAGCCTATCCTTCGACCCGATCACGTAGGTTGAGATCTAGTTGCCCTTTATGACAAAAAACTGCTCCCCGACTGCGTGCTTCCTCGGATGACCCGGTGTGCATGCGCACCTTTTACACAGCGAGAGAGTGAAACCGGCGACACAGCTCAGTAAGTCCAACCCATCGCGCATGCCATGCGAGAACTTCAAAGTTAGTGGCCATTGCTCGATTTGCCACTGCCAGAAGAAGGATACAGCGCCTACATTGCATGGCACAGTGGTTGGTTCGGTGCGGGTTGAGGGTTTAGGAACTTGGGACCTAGGCATTTTCTAAGTTCCCCCCACTTTTTTTTTGTCTTGATTAGTTTTATTTTATCGTATTTTATTTTGATTTCTATAATTTTTCTTTTTAGTTTTTCTCTAATTTTTAGTTAATTTATGTTTTTAGATTAATTTTTACTCTTTTGAAATTTTTCTTGCATTAATTTTTGGCCTTTTGTTGCAAATTTTGAAGCATGTATTGAAAATCGGCGAGAAAGAGGGTTTTATGAAATTCTAGCGGAAAATTTCGCCAATTCTAAATGTGAAATTTTAAAATATAGCTATAAATTTAAACGGCGATTTAAATGGCAGAAAATGCGTGAGACGAGTAGAAAATTTATTAGGAGCAGTCTTTGTGGTCGGCAGCGAAAATCACGAAATGCACGGTGTCTTCCACTACAAGACAACGATGCCTGATAATTCCAATTTGTTTTTTATTTTATTTATTTTACTTTATTTTATATTTTTATTTAAAAAAAAAACACTTTCTTTATATATTATTTTTATTTACGTAAAAAAAAAAAAAATATATATATATATATATATATAAACCCACTTTTTTTATTAACTCTGTAAAAAAGTGAAAGAAAAATAAGTTTTTTAATATAGATATATAAAAAAAATTTGAAAAAAAAATCGTTTTTTTACTTTTTATTATATAAAAAAAATTTGAAAAAAAAGAGTGTATAAAACATATATATATATATATATATATATATATATATCTCCTGCTCTATATATATATATAAATCGTTTTTAATATATATATATATATAAAAAAAATTTTGAAAAAAAAATGTTTTTTTATTTTAGTATTTTTATTTTATTTTGGTAATGATATTTTATTTTAGATTTTCTTTTTAAAAAAAAAAAACAAAAAAATCAAAAAAATTTAAGCTATTAGACATAATAGGAATTTGAGCAGCAGAAATGCAGAATTTTATTAAGCTAGTATTTCATGCTGTGAAAGATTTAAGCTAACTGGCAGAAAGTTACTAGAGATTCCTTACCGACCTCGATTTTTTTATTTCATGCTTTTATCAGAACTCACGTTTAGATGTTTCTTGGTACCGTTCGGAGCTTAGAAGTGTAGAATCCAAATATGGCCAGAAAAGAACATTTTGGGAATTAACAGATATGAAGTGTAATTTTAAAAATGGTCCAATTGGTCATTTTTTTCCTCTCTTTTCTTCTCATAACTTGTTTATTTGAAGCCCTGACGGGTAATAAGGTGTCGATGAGCTTGTGAGGTCTCCTATCCAGCAATGATGCATCTTATCATGGAGTACTTCCACTTCTCTAATTTTCCATTGGGAGCCCCGGAATTTCGGGACAGAGATGTTTGGGTTGGGGGGAAGTTAGTAAAGTGGATTTTCTGTTATGTTTTGTTATCATTTTGTGCAAGCCACATTTTGTGATGTTTAGTGAAACTACTTTGGTTCTACTAAAGTTGTTATACTTTACGACACTTTTTCAATATTTGGGCGTTTTGCAACAAAATTGCACATTGGTTTTACTTTGCTTTGTGGTTTAATTGAAGCTTTTGTCAATTATTGATGTTAGATTGGTTCAATAACTTAGTTGAGTGGTCGATTAGTTGAATTCTTATTGATTTCGACCTTTTTCTTCCACCTTTAGCTAACCACACACAAAGCACATTAGATTTCAATGATGAATTTGAAAAACGTACCCTCCCACATGGTACATAACCTACTAGTTTCATTGACCGCCTTTGTAGGTTAAGGACCCACATTGGAAAAAGAAAAAGAAGAAAGAAAAAGAAATGAAAAAGAAAAAAGAAAAAGAAAAGAAAAGAATAAAAGTACCTAAATGCTTTGCCTTGAAAGCAGGGCACGGTGAGGGTATATGGCGCCTTTAAAGCAGATTGCCCCAAGCCTTCGCGGTTGGGAGTCCGAGCGCAGTGTTAAGATTTTATGGGTGGATGGGTGGAGTTTGCTAAGTTGTAGGTGCTGGAGTGCCAGAGATCTGAAGTCGGTGAAACACGAAGAGTTTGTGGTCGAAAGATCCTTATGACTTGGTGCCCTAAGCCCAATTGGTTGGGAGTCATCGGTGGCAGATCCAGTTACATGGACTTTAATTGAGATTAGTTCCACCCGGGAAGCATTGCACCTAACCTAAAAGAAATTGTGGAATAAGGGTGGTCCTTATCTATTTAGGTTGGTTGTGCCCTTCATTGGTAGTATCTAGGTTGGGGAGAGTCACGGTTGGACAGTTTATTATTTGAGAGGCGATAAACAAACACTTGGGTGGTGGAAGGAAGTTTGGTTGATTCGAGATGGAAGTCTTTTGATACTCAATTTTTGTATGGTATTCATTCTCTCATGGTGGTTATTGGTTTTGACTTTGATGATTCTTACTTAGGGTTAGCATTGCTTCTTCACAACCTTTTGAACTACAACCTTTTGTGCACATTGGCTGTTATCATTTGTATGTTCTCTGCTTTCTTTCTTTCTTTCATTGCTACGGGACTAATGTGTGGGACAGGAGTGTGATTGAATGCCCAAGTGCTATTTTGAACCCTATTTTTAATAGGTTTTGGCCTTTTTGTGGACACTAGTGTTATAACCCGGTACATATTAAGGTCCCCTATTATTCTAATGATCGCATTTTGTGGCAAATTTTGGAGTTTTTCTTGAGCTAATCATGCCTACATTGAATTGGGTCCAAACATGAAGAATTCAAGTCAAACTCAACATCATATATCGAGGAGACTAGAAGGAAAGAAAGAGAAAGAAAATGGAAGAAAAATAGGCTTGGGAAGGAAGTGAAGAAAGCGGCAGGAACGATGGCACGATGGAGCGATGCTTGCTTGGGGCTTTGGAGTACTGGCTAAGCTGGCGAAATGCACCATTCTAGTGAGAAATTTTGCATTTTAAGCTACTCACAAGATTTTTAAGCTAGCTGGCAATCATGTTCTTGCGAAGAATTACCATGTTTCGCTACTCAGAAAACTGGCTAGCCCTGACGGGGAATTTCGCTAACTAGCAGTGCCGGGCACAGCGGTACTATTTTCTCTATGCACGGTGATTTATTGGATGTGAAATCACGACCTAGCGGTGATGCACCTACGTCATGTTTTGTAATTAATGCCAAGCAGCCTCCAAACTTGGGGTGTATTACTTAATTGTCCAATAACTTAGCCAATTTCATGGGTTTTAATTTTCATGCCAACGAGGAGATTTATATAAGCCCTCTTGTTTTGTAAGAAAAGTGTGAAAGTTGGAGAACAATTTGGGAGAAGATATTACGTGAGTTTTTATTTTTTTTTGTAAAATAAGAGTCTTTTATTTTAGGTTTTGCTTTTATTTCTTTTCTCTCTTCTCTCTCTTTCCCACTCTCATTGCACCAAACACACCTCTTGAGGTTGACCCGACTCAAGAGATGCTAGCTAAGCCTCCTTTCTTTGAAAGAGGAAGGAAGTAGCTTGGTGGTGGGGCATATGCATGTTGTCCTCTTGTATTAAAAAGCTACGGGTAGTGTGTTGTAGCTCTTATTCTCAAAACTTGGTTATAGCATGGGATGTTATTGATTTGGCCATACTCTCCATGCTTTAGGGCTGTTGTTCTTTAGATGGTTTCACGAGCCTACGAGATAATATTTACATGTTAGGGTTCTTCAAATTAGGGTTAAATAACATTTGCGTTATTATTTTGTGATACTCTCCATGCTTGGGATGCGTCTTCCGGTGAGAATCTTGGCGTTGCGTTGCTTTAGATGGTGGCACGACCTCGAAATGATAATTTAATGTTAGGGTTTTAAACTAAGGGGCCATAACATACCACCTTACTGACTCAATAGGAGATGTTTCATGGGTGAGGTTTGCTAGTTAAATATAGATCGATTTATGCCATGGACTATATGTTGCCATGTCATAACAGCGAGGATAAACAGAGACACTTGTTTGCCCTAACTTGCCAAGTTAGTGACCTAATTCTTCAAAGTTAACTTTTTCACGCAACTTTTCGGTTTTCAAACCATTCCCACTTGTTTTGAAACCCAATCCAAAGAGTCCAAATGACCTTACCTTCATACACTGATGCAAACCATTTTTAGGATGAAAACCCGTCAGGTGTTCGACCCTAGACCACTAGCACTGCGGTAGCTTGACTACGGCGTGGTAAGGAGCTTTTAGAGTTAATATATAGAATTTTGTTGATTTTTGCTTCATTCTCTTGTGGCTTGAATCAACTACTCTAAAAAAAAATCTTTGTATCACGTCATGTCAAGTTTATGGAGAATGTTTTCCCATTCTCTTCGCCACCACAGCCCCCACAGCTCTGAATCACGGTAATGGACACAAGCGTCCCTACTTCCTCGTTTACCTCGGGTGACCTTCCATCGTCGGCTCCGGCTTAAACCTCTAGAGTAACTTCCAGTCACCTCGCCCCGACCTCCCACCAACTTGCATCCCCCCTAAATTTTACCTCCAATCTCAATAGACCTCTCGAGTAACTTCCAATCAGCCCACCCAACCTCTTGTCGGCCTGCATGCCCAACCTCGCCCACACCTTTCCATCAGTTGTCTCCCTCTGTTAGCCTATTAGGTCCGGCACCCTCCCCCTCCTTACCTAGCCATACTCCGACTCATATCATGCGCTTTTTATTAAACCATCATCCCATGCAGACAAATCTAAGAGATTACCATCATCGAAGCTAACCCGGATATGGCCTCCCCGCCATCTTTCCACCTATATTTGAACCACATGCGTCGCCCAGCTCTCAGATCGAAGTGGGTTTGAGCTACATGTAGTTTGAGCGCCAGATGTTCTCATCCGAAATGTCACTTGGTCACTCGTTCCCCCGAGCCCAGGGTAGAACAAAGTGGGCAACAAATGGGTTTTTCGCATCAAACAAAATCCTGATGGTTGTATTGCTCTGTATAAAGCTCAGCTTGTTACTAAAGGCTTTCACTAACAGCTGGGTATTGATTTTCACAAGACTTTCAGTCCCGCGATCAATCCCATCATCGTATGTACTGTGCTTAACATTGCACTCCATCACTAGTGGGGCCTTCTCCAACTTGATGTTAATAACGCCTTTCTTAACGGGCATCTCAATGAGGAGGTCTCTATGGCACAGCCGTAGGTGCCAAGTATCCATCCGTATCATTTTACAAAGGCTATTTATGGGCTTAAGTATAAGCTGAGAGCTTGGTACTAGAAATGCACTTTCTTGCTCTCTCTTGGCTTTGTTACATCGTGCGGACTACATTATCCGCTTTATCTATTTCGGAAACCACTTGCACTTATCTACTTATTGGTCTATGTTGATGATTTGATTATTACGGAAGTGACCCCTCACTTGACACTATGGCCAAACAACTTGACTCTACATTCTCCACGAGGATCTCGGTTGTGTCTTACTTAGCCGTGGGGTGGGGTTCAACCACCTCCATGGGCTCTCTCCTATCTTAGCAAAAACATGTCATTGATCTTTTGAGCAAACATAACATGCTCGGCCCAAGCACGTCTCCATAGTGTTTATTAGGTAGGTGCCTGGTAATGATGGTATTGTGTCGGTTAATGCTATAATGTACCGTCAGGTGATAGGTGAGCTCCAACATCTTCGGATGACTCGATCGAACATTTCCTTTCCCGTGAACTAACTCTCCCAATTCATGCATGCATTGTTTGAACACCATTAGGGAGGGGTCAAACGTCTACTTCGTTAGCTTATTGGCATGAGATCCATTAGTATCCGACTTCTTGCAGACAATCCTCAGACATTGCACAATTCTCTGATGTGGATTGGGCTAGTAATCCAGATGATCGTACCTCCATAGGTTCTTTTCTCATATTCCTTGGTGTTGATCCAATATCCTAGAGTTCTACAAAGCAACACTCTTGTTGCTGAAGCCTTCCACCAGGCGTATCATGCACTATATTCTTTGCTATCGGCACCAATAATTGAAAACTGACTGGAGCTTCTTGTCCTAATACAGTCCCCTCTTACTCTATTCTCGGACAACCTTGATGCCACTTATCTCTCTACTAATCTTGTTTTCCATTCTTGCATGAAACACCTTGCGATTGATTATCACTTTGTTCGTGACCTGGTTCAATTGTCCGAGCTGCATGTTGCTCATGTCTCTACTAGTGATCAACTTGCTTGCCCTCTGCAAAAATCTATCTCGGCCTTCGCACAACTTTCTCATGTAACAAGATGGTGGTATTACCACGGCACACCATCTTAGTAGCGAGAGTATATTTAGGATTCCTTTTATTCTCTCAATGCTTTTACCTTTTTGCCCTCTCTCAATAATAATCAAGTATCTTTCATAATACCTCATAGCTTATATATATGAGAGAGAATAACTTTAAGAAAGAGGGAGGATTAAAAAAGACTAGAATGTGATATTAGGTGAATCAAATGCGAAAGATTAGATCATATTTGATGAAATTTATGTGGGAGGAAGATATAAAATATTGACTAAGGATCCCTTGGAGGATATAAAATAGGAGACATGGTTTTGAAGAAAGTACACCACAAGAAAGATGTAGAAGAAAAAGAAGGTGTTCTTAGGGTATTGAATACTTGTTGCTGGTATTGTCCAACTCTCTCAATGTTGGGAAGGTTTTATCCATCTTGTTGAATGATGTTTTGGGGGTTGTGGGAGTCTAGATTTTGTTGGGGGAATGAGGTGATCTCATTCTATGTTTCACAATGAGAGAATTAAGTGAAAGAGGGCGTTGGAGAAAGGGGGAGTCTTGTCTCATGTAAGACCAAATGTAACCTGATTGAAATATTGTAGAATCCTTTGTATTTGGGCTCAACCCCATAGATATAAGCTTGGTTGAATCGCGTGACCAATCTCTTGTATTTGTGCATGTTTGTTGGGTTAATCTCATGTTTTTTTTATGACAAAACAAACAGTTTTTATTTTTCAAAATTGATCCATTAATAATGTAACATTTCTTTACATGGGAAAACAAGAAAATAGAATGATCACATGGAAAATTCTGAAATTTCCTACAAATTAAACCGACTCATTACCAACCAATGAGAGGCTTTCTTCAGTACATTTCTTTCCGTCCTTTTCTTAATTTTGCAAGAAGAGAAGAGGTAGTCAAAAATTGAGAAAAATAGCCGAAGGAGTAGAGAAGGATGACATTTGTCGTAGTTTGTAATCTTTCTACAAATATCCCATGCCTTCTTTGAGATAAATTAATGAATGGATTTATTGAAATCTTTATCATGCCTTTGATCAAGATTTGTACATACGTTTGTTTGCATATGCAATAATGGACAGTCTTGAACTTCTTCTCATGAGTGCTACTAATCGTCATCTATCTCAAAGGGATCTTATGCATTTAGTGAGAAAGGTTTAATGTTGAAGATCATTAAAAGATCACCAGGCTTCAGATGGTGGACAATTTTTTTGTGAGAGACTAAGATCACTAAACCCAATAGATGTTCGTCGAAATTTTTTAGAGAGTTAAGAATCACTAAAACCTAAAGATGTTGGTGAATTTTTTTTAGTGAATATTGCCCAAGATCACTAAACCTACAGGAGATGTAAAGTGTGAATTTTTCAAAAAATAATGTATTATGTTTGGTTTCATTGTGAAAAATATAAAAGAAAATCAAACATAATAAAGATTCCTCAAAGTTTTACTTCTTTTTAAATTTCTTAATCCTCATAGAATTAATTTATTATGTTTAATTAAACCTATTTTCTATTTTCATTCTCATCTTCTTTTCTTCAATTTTTTTTCTTTAGTAATTTTCGGGTTCCAAACGGAGCCTTAAGCCCTTACAGCATGTGTCTTCTCATCTCTGCCATTTCTTTCTTTTAGCCTCACTTCTTGTCAATTGAGGTCCCATCTCGATTATCACCATCTTCGCGGAGATGACTTCTAAGTTTCTTCTTCTTATGCTTCTCGGTGCTCCTAGTTTTGCATTACTACAAGTAAGTCTTTTGAGCCAAAGGGTCCTTTTGAGGATAAGAAACGTTGGTTCTAAGAGGGCTAGGTATGGTGCAGGTGGAGGTGGAAATGGGAATAGTGGGCTAGTGTTCTCTGAAATGGAATTTCTTTTGTTGTTAGAGGACTGGTGGAGGTGGTCGCTAGCATGGTGATCTTTGAAGGAGGTGAAAATAATGATAGGAAATGGAAATACAGGAGATGGAAGCTAGATGTGAATAGTGGAATGGTAATGCACTATTAGAGGTGGTGCTATGGCTTTCTTTGTGTGGGGTACAGTGTGGTGATGGAGTTGTGGTAGGTGATGCATGGATTTCGTGGAAGGATGCAACAAATGTACTAGTAATAAATAAATGTTACCTTTCCTAGGCTCTACGTCAATAAGAATTTGAACATGTATGCATTATATGTATTTACACCAATTCCTAGGTATGATACGTTTGTATATTCAGAATCGCCAGCCCCAAACCTTATGGATGAAACTAGTATCTATATATTTTAATGAAAATCCTTTCTAGTATTTTCCTTTTCGGTAGAGGATAGTAGAAACCCCACAATCATACATGGAATATACCATGAAAGCTTTATTTGGGCATATGCATGACCATGATTATGATGGTTGCATCCCTCCCTGGCAGAAATCCATCAATATGAGTTTCTCTCCTCTGTGTCCGATGGTAACATATATTTTTATAAAAATCTTTAAAAAATATTACAACCATAAAGGAGAAATCCATTGTAATAAAGATTCGAACAAGACAAAAGTGTTGTAGGTATTATAGAAGCATTAATGTATAGCCCTCATAATATTTTGAACAAAATAGGTGTATACATAAGCTTCAGTATTTTAATTAAGAATTGTACCATTTTTTAATTCAGTTATTGCACCTCCTATTGAAATTTTATACACACATCTCATATTAAAAAAAAATAACGCAACAAAATAAACTTCAATATTCTTTAGTTGAATACTAATATTAGTTTCTTTTCATCGAATTCTCCTTTTATCTCAAAGAATTACACAATAAATATCATATTTTCTAATCTAAAGCTGAAAGATTCATTTTGATGCAGCTTGTTATTTTCCTTTTGGAGAAGTACAAACATTTTAGAGGAGTCAAACTTTAGTAAAACCTATACTCCATTCACAACTGAAAACGTAGAGAATAGTGAAAAAATTAGCAAGATCTCAAAGAAAAAATATGCAAATGCAATACAAGGGGAATAATGGCATAAACAATATCTCAAAGAAAAGATATATGTATCTTACCAGTTAGTGAGAAAGCCTAAGTCAAATAAAGCATTGGGAATTCCACCTCTTGTGTTGTTGAAACTCGAATCCCTAGAATCACAATATTTGCAAAATTTGGAATTCCTATAGATTGAACACTTCCAATGATCAACGCATTTCTTAGCACTATAGGGAAAAAGTGGATAAGTCCATGCCAATTCTGTGGACATTAGGATTCCAAAATAAAAAAAAAATAATAAATAAATAAAGTTTAAAAAATGAATGAGGATTATCTTACAAGTCAGTTCAGTTCTTCAAATCCTTAAGGACCTGGATTGATGATTTTTATTTTTATTTTTTAAATTCCAGAAGGTTAACCAGATTTCCAAGTTCTAGAGGAAGTGTACCAAAAAAATATATATATTGAAGTTAAGGATCTGCATTGATCTTTTTTTTTTTTTTAAAAGGCTAGCAAACAAGTGAATCATTCACCAAATTCTTTATTAGGAAAAAAAATAA
This sequence comes from Tetrastigma voinierianum, assembly GCA_016808115.1. Taxonomy (NCBI): domain Eukaryota; kingdom Viridiplantae; phylum Streptophyta; class Magnoliopsida; order Vitales; family Vitaceae; genus Tetrastigma; species Tetrastigma voinierianum. The sequence goes on along the minus strand of JAEQBH010005339.1, from coordinate 78,810 downwards.
ACAAATAAAGTTAGTATTTTTTATTAGAAGAAAAAAAAAACCTTAATTAGCTTGTTTTCTATAACTACTAATCAATTGGAATTTGCAAAGATCTTAACTCAATCCTAATTTAAAAAAAATAAGCAGCAAGCATAGACAAAACAATACATCGTAATAGGATAGTTAGCCAAGTCAATTTAGCCCAGAACATAGTTTAGGTAACTCCATTTCGACATAAACCCCACATTGTTTTGGTGCCTCCAATTGGACATAATCCCATCGTTTACGTACCTTCGGACATAATCTCCATCGATTAGGTATCTCCACTTAAACATAATCTCACATCATATAACAATCATTGGTAAGAGATAGGCGTCATTTTACGATGGTGAAAGGGCATCACCATCTACAATTGGCATTAATTCCACACAGTTTTGCCTTGCATCATCCCCATACACTCCCATTCTCCAAATCTTGTTTTGGTTGTTGAAGCCCTCTACCACTTCAAATATAAAACACAAAAAGAAAAAAAAATTAGTTAAAGGATATCAAATTACCTTAAATTTTATGAATATAACTTTTCTATGTTTTTTTAAATAACTCATTTGAACATAATTGTCCTTCTTCATTTCATGTATTTTATATTATCTTAAAAGTAGAGATTATTTTGTAAGAAAATAAGAAATGCCTTTATCAAATTAGGCCAAAAATAGATGGAAAGTCAGATTTCCAAAATTGAATTGCCAAAGTTCTTTTAATCAAAAAAACAATTATTTAATTTATGACACGTATTGATATTTTGAAATTAGAGAGACAAAGCACTCAAACCTGCTGAGTTTCTCTCTGATTCACAGGCTTCACTTCACGATCTATCAGAAATCTGGATTATCTCACTTGGATGAGGATTAGATTAATTTTAATGGCTGGTTACTATCTTCATAACTAGACAAATGCTAGGACATGTCGTTTGGTGTAATACATCAGCAGAAATATGGAAAGTGCTTGATCAACTCTTCTCTACTCGATCTAAAGCACGAATTCTTCAATTGAGGTTTTCGTTGCAAACTACAAGGAAAGGTGCTGAATTTGTTGAAGAATATATCCTTAAAATGAAAGGTATTTCTCATGCTCTAATGGCTGCTGGTCAACATGTGTCAGATGATGAATTAATTTTGTATATCTTAGGAGGTCTTGGATTTGATTTTGAATCGGTTGTAGTAAATCTCATGTCACGAGATTCAATAACCCTTCAAGAAGTTCAATATTTGTTACAAACACATGAAATGCGTTTAGAACATCTTACAACTGCCTCTGTTGTTGAGTTTCCTAATTCGAAAGTTTTGCTCATAAACAATCAAGTTCTTCTAATTTTTGAGGTTATCAAACGACTCGAAGAGGACCTCTGGCCGTAGAGGCAGAGTCGTTAATTCCTTTGGAGGCCCGCAACTGTTCTCTCAGGGCAGGCAGTAAGCTTCTGTGTTAGATTTATGGTTAATATGGACACTCTGCTATAAAATTCTATCATAGGTTCAATTTCAATTGTCAAAATCAATCTCAGTCTTCAAAATCGATCAATACCTAGTGATGCTTGGGTTTCTCTCAGTTTCAGTCCTCTCAGGCATATATTGCCTCCCTTAAGGATGTAGATGATGCCTTGTGGTTCCTGAACAGTGGCGCTACACATATATTGCTCATGGTGACTCTCTTACTTCAAAAACTGAGTATTCTGGTAGTGGTAAACTCATGTTCGGAGATGGTATTGAGTTGCCTATTTCTCATATTGGTAAAATTGATTTAGCAGATTCTGGCACTTCTTCAAAGCCTCTTGCTCTTCGAAATATTCTCTTATTTCCTTCTATAACCAAGAACTTGATCAGTATCTCCATGTTCACATTGGATAAAAATGTTATAGTGGAATTTAACTTTGCTTCTTGTTAAAAGGAACTCTTAATAATGGCCTTTATCGCTTCAACTGATACTCTTCCCTGATCGCCTACATCTGTCACAGCTACCTTCAAATTTGGCATCAAATGACTATTGCTCTTACATCACAGTACACACTGCTGTTCGAATTTGTCTGCTGCACTATTTTCTAGACATAATACAACTCTAACAAGTGGTTATACTTGCAATAAAAATCATTAGTTTCACTTGTAGCTTCCTTCATCTTACAGCCACCCCTAAAATAAAGTTATTTCTCAACAAGGTGGTCTCTCACCTTCAAATTGCCTCATCTTCTAAGTCGCTTGTGCACTTTTTGTACCTGCCAATATGGAAGAACTTCACAGATTCTTTCCTTCAGTTCCTCTTCTTATTTCCGACCACTGAGTTCCTTTAATTCAGATGTATGGAGTCCTGCACCTCTTCTTTTTGTTGATGGTTATAGATATTATATCTCATTTGTTGATGATTTTACCAGATATGTTTGCCTTTTCCCCCTTTGCCAAAAGTCTGAAGAAAATGCTGTTTTCTTGCATTTTAATAAGCTGGTTGAAAAACAATTTCAAACTCAGATTAAGTGTCTCCAAACTGATTGGGGAGGTGAATACCGTAAGCTTCAACCTATTCTTCATGATCTTGGTATTGTTTTTCGTCATCCTTGCCCTCATACTCATCAACAACAAGAAAGGGAAGGGCTGAAAAGAAACACCAGTGTTAATGGAAATTAGTTTTGGCTTTCTGCTAAGGCAGCCATGGATTTAAAGTTTTGGTGGGAGGATTTTCTCTCAGCAGTTTATCTCTTGAATCGCCTTCCTGCACCAATGCAAGGATCTTTCAGACTTTAGATCCTCTGTTTGGATACAAGCCAGATTATTATTTTCTCAAGGTGTTTGGGTGTGCATGTTTCCCTTACTTAAAGCCTTAAAACAAACACAAACTTGCTTTCAAGTCTTCTCAGTGTGTCTTCTTAGGCTATAGTCCTTCTCATAAAGGCTATAGGTGCTTGCATCCTTCAGGCAGAATTTATATAGCTCGAAGTGTTGTTTTTTATGAGGCTTCATTTCCATATTAGTTGTTATTTGCACCCTAAATCATCTTCTATCACTCCTCCAACTATTACTTCCTATGGTGCTCCTTCTTTTGTCATTCCATCTGTATCTACTTTTCCTTCTTCCAAGTCTGCTACTGTGTCTGGTTCTATTTCCTTACAAAACTTAAATACCAGTCCAGGATCTCTGGCATGATCTGAAAATAATTCGGATGTCTCTATTATTCAAGTACCATTTCTGTCTCCCTTCCCTTTTGATAAAACTATATCCTTTGAATCTGATACTACTGCTTCTTTTGTTGGAGCTTCTCCCAGGTCTGTCACATTATTTCTGCATGTTGAGTCTATCTCTGTACCTGATGCCTCAGTTCCTAACATGAATGTTCCTTATCAATCCAACCATCCCATACAAATTAGGTCTAAGTCTGGTGTTTTGACTAAACTTCTTGTGCTTCACTTTTCAAGAGCTAGCTACTTTACCTCTTGCTTTGGCTAATCCTGAGTGGAAAAATGCTATGGAAGTTGAATATCAAGCTCTCTTAAGAAAAAATACATGGAAATTAGTTTCTTCTATTGATGCTTCTCATGTTATACAAAGTAAATGGGTGTTTCGAATAAAGCTTAAGGTTGATAGTACCTTGAACCAGTAGAAGCCGGCTGGTAGCCAAGGGCTTTCAACAAACTCCTGGTCTTGATTTTTCTAAGACATTTAGTCTAGTTATAAAGCATCAACCATTAGAATCCTCTTTACCTTAGCAGTATCAAGAAGTTTGGGACATTCAACAAATTGATGTGAATAATGCGTTCTTGAATGGAGATCTTCATGAGGATGTTTTTATGGCGCTCAACCACAAGGGGTTTGTGGATCTACCAAGCCTAACCATGTGTGTAAACTTCATAAGGCGGCGTTATATGGTCTCAAACAAGCTCCTAGAGCTTGTTGAGAAAGTGCTCTCACTGCTTGGGGTTTCAGAACTCTGTTTCCTGATGCATCCTTTTCTTCACTCCTTAAAGGTGGTCAAATGATGCTTCTCTTAGTGTGAAGTAGATAGTATCTAATTCACAGGCTGCGCAAAATTCAATACATTATTTCGAATCTAATCTTTAGTTTTCATTTTAGAAAATCGTTTAGTACTTGAATTTAGTTGAAATAAAATAAGAAAATCCGTTTTGTAAAACCATTTTACTTGAAAATGAGATTAATGAAAACGATGAAAATGTGTTTAAAATGCAGTTCATATTCACAATCACATGTTTCGTGAGCTGATGAGGAAAAGAAAATGTCGGAAGTGGAAAACGGAAGGAAGAAAAGAAATAAAATAGCCGCAATCCCGTGTTTTCGTTTATCCCAATGGACCAAATCCGTGTTTCGATTTAATTGAAAACAAGAAAACGACACGAAACAGTTTTACGATTCGTATATAAAATGTTGAAAATAGTGAATTCATTTCTTTGTTTCAAAATTTGTTTTTGTCACGATTCTCGTAACTAAGCGTGTTTTCCTTGTTTTGAAAAGTTTGAATAGAAACGAGAAAATTTTCTGCCTCTTAGCGAGTACAAGCTATTTCCTTGGCTTTGGGCAGTGAGGATATTAAGGTTTATCTGATTATTACTTAAAATTAATCTGCTCGATGCCAAGCATCTCTCCACACCTGTGCATCAATTCCAAACTGTCTCTACATGATAGTGCACCTTTTGAGCATCCGTCTCTGTATAGGAGCATAGTTGGGGGCACTTCAATATCTTACTTTAACAAGACCTAATATTGCTTTCTCAGTTAATAAGCTTAGCCAATATTTGCAAGCTCCAACTCTAGCTCATTGAAAAGCCTGTAAGAGAGTTCTAAGGTACATAAAGGGAACTATTTCATATGGTCTCAAGTTTAAACCAACACAAATGCTGAAGCTTGGTATTTAGATGCCGATTGGGCAAGCAATATTGATGATAGAAAGTCAGTAAGTGGCATCTGCATTTTTCTTGGCGGATGTTATCACTTGGAGTTCTAGGAAGCAAACAGCTGTGGCTAGGTCAAGTACTGAAGCAGAGTATATAGCTTTAGCAAGTGCTGCTACTGACTTAATATGGATACAACATTTGTTCCAACTAGAGTGGTATAAATCTTCAGCCCACACCACCTATTCTTTGGTCATGACAGCCAAGACCTCAAGCTTTGTAAAGTAATCCTGTGTATCATGCTAGAACTAAGTACATAGAAATTGATCTTCATTTGTTCGTGATCTTGTAACAATGAAACAAACTAAATTCAAGTATATCCTACTGAGTTTCCAACCTGCTGATGTTCTTACCAAGGCTGCCCAGGGATCATTTCTAACACTGGGATGAAAGCCATCATGAGTTATATCCAGCCAAAGTGTAGGTTCAAGGTTCCATGTAACATAAATTAGTTATTCAACTGTACCTCTGTTTTGCTCTGTTTTTGTTGAGACATTTTTCTGCACTTCTCTTTAGCATTTTATCAAACAAAAAGTTTGCTTTATTTTTAGCATTAATCTTCAACATTATCCAATCCCCTCGAAGCTCCGCGAACCTTCTCAGGTGGAGCATTAAGCCCATTAATCCATTTCTCACTAATTTATACAGCCAAAGGGAGAAAGATGGAAATCAGGTTGTCTTACATGATCAGACCTCTGAATTGTATTTATACAGCCCACTAGCCGACCCATCAGGTTTGTCTTCCCTCAAGTTATTATTTTTAGAATTATCGATATTAAACACATGCAGTAATATTGTGGATTTTACTATCAGGAATTAAGTTGAAGGTTTGATATATATATATATATATACTTATAATGTTTACGTACAACCACATGAACAAAATGATAAAATAATAAATGTGTAGAGAGAGATATACAAGCTTTAATATATGCAATTCAGTATTTAATCTTACCTACATCCATGAAAGAGAAAGAACCTTCATATTGTAACACAAAGAATATAAAAATAAGATAAATAAATATAATTATTGACCATCAAGACATGAGCTTATCGTACCTTGACTAATTTCATGAGGTCTTAAAGTTAATGATGAGATAAATCCTCTAATAACCTAAGGGACTCAAATTAGTGACCATTAGGGAGTAAACCTAATATTGGATCACACTTAGATAAAAAACCAAATCATGACTACACACACAATTTCTAATTTTTACCATTGCATTAATCCTAGAGAGGGGCAAAAAACTAGTAAAAAAAAAAAAAAGAAAAATCTAACTTCTTCAATCTCCTTTCCACTTCTTTAGGATTGTCTCTATGCAGCTAATGTTCCCAATACAAGAAATTAAAAGGATAATGTTGTGTCATTAATCATTCCTCATGGCTTATATATGAGAGAGTATAACTATAAGAAGTTGGAGAAGTTACTTAGAATTACAAAATAATAAATCAGCCTCTAAGTTATGGAATTAAAACCGTAATAAAAATTTTAACTCGCATTACATTCGAGGAAATAAAAACAACATCAAGGAATATATATATATACCTAAATTAAAATATATATATTTTCAATATAAGTCAAACATAAAAGATCACTCTACTTATTTTCTCATTTTCTTAATACTTCTAGGAAATAAAAACAACCACAAGGAACTAATGGATGTGATTCCTCTTTTGGGACTCTGGTATGTCTCTTAGATCTCAGCCATAGGTTTATGTGGTCAATGACTAACAACTTTGTTTGAGATATTTCTTGTCACAATCTTAGATAAAAATAAATCTCATGTTTTATAGCAGCAAATCTTGATGTCACAACTATTGACACTAATTACCATATTTAGTCAGCACAAATGGACCAATATTCTACAAATCTGGAATTAAATATTTTGCATATCGAGGAAGTTGATATTTTTAAGATGGATGGGAAGACTAGAAGTTGATATTGGGTGAATTAAATGTGAGCGATTGGATCATATTTGAGTGAGATTTATATTGGAAGAAGATATTCCATTATGATGAATGCCTGGAATAAAATAGGATCCTGAAGGATATTAAATAGAGCAAACAATTTTGAAGAAAGTACACCATAAGAAAGATGTAGAAGAATAAGAAAGTGTTCTTGGGCGATTGAATACATGTTGCAAGTATTGCCCGACTCTCCAAGAGTACTTCTAATTGAGCTTTTGATAATAACAAACGAAGGTAATTAGATAATAATGCTTTACTTGAGAAGAGTGATAGATGGTAAGTGATTATGAACTTTAAGTCTAGATCATTCATCCAAGATTTGAATCAAAATCAAGTTGAGAAGAAAAAATGGGATTCCAAGTTCAGAAAGCATCATATGAAGACTTTTAGTGCCAAGGTCCTTGTAAGGTGGCTCTTATCAGTGCACTTAGGATATTATCATTTTTCATGCATCACTCATAATTCAGTTTTGAAATCTAAAATTGCACATATATACTTTTGAAAACTCGAGTTTGAGCATAAAACCTTAGGTTTTATAATCCTAAAATGTGCTTTAATGGAACACCTAAGGTTTAGACATGATCTAAATAAAAAACACAAGAGTTTGAGAATTTCTAAGGTCGATCGGTTTAACCGATCAAGTGGTTCTGGTCTATCGGTTGAATTAGTCAACCGGTTACCAACTGGTTAAGATGCGTATCTTAGCCGTTTGGGTTCAATGGCCTTTTCTGAAACTGGTTGATGAAACGGTCAATCAGTTGGGAATCGATTGAGTTGTGTAACTCATCCGATTAGATGCAGTAGCTCATTTATAGAACTAGTAGAGAAAACATTCGACCCTATTGAGAAAATGGTCTAGTTGAGTAATTATCTAAGTTCAACGGCTATAAGACGGTTACCTGCAATGCATTAAATGCACAATGGCTAGTGCATTTAATGAAACGGTCGACCGGTTGGTGCTAGGTCTTGGATAGATTATCAAACGATTTAGCCACGAAAAATAAAAACTTTTTGATCCAAAACCTAGCAAGGACCTATTTGGATAATTCAAAATCGAAAAACCATTCATAGAAAAGTGAAATGTCATACCTTTTTGGCACATGCCTTCTTTAAGAGAGATCGACGGGTAACCTCTTGAGTGTAGATCCATGATACGCAGTGTTCTAAGGATAGGAACACCTCTAATGGTGATCCACATGAAGGCACAAAGTGAGAAACCTCCATAGAATCAGCAAAGATCAAAGACTTGGTGCTAGCCAAGTAGGTGATCTTCAAAGGGACCACTAGAGAGGAGTTTTCATGTGATATATATAGACCCCTAGCATGCGAGAGCTGATACCCCTCATTAAAGAGGAGGGTGCATGCATGCATCCATGCATGTAGCACCTGAGCACTGGCCTGCTCTTCAGCAGAGGCACAAGAGCCTTCTCGGGCCTCTCGTGGCTCTAAGCTAGTCACTGCTCTACAGAGATTACACTAACCCCTCACATGTACAATTTCAATAATTTGCACCACTGGTTGATCAAATTCAATACCATTTACTTTCTCTTTTATACCTTAAGTGTGTGACCCATTAGGTTTCTGATTGTTAATTGCTTGAATCAGTCTGTTGATTCGAGCGATCATGAAAGCAGTGCGCATCATTTTACTAAATAACTAGAAGTCAAGGGTTTATTCTGAATAACTCGATGCCTCTTATGATGTTGTCGCTCACTTCATACTATACCTGATTTGGTTCATAGTATGTACTATGCATTAGCTCACGGTAGCTCTACCTAGCCCGAGGTGTATTTTTAACTCTGGATCCATTACTCAAATAGCATGCCACTAAAGACTATCTTCATGACATATTCACTCTGGCCAGAGATTCCAAGTAATGATCTCAAATACTATACTCTTCTTCTATCATGACTGGTGATTCTCTGTGGCTATAATTACATGAAGAAACCACAAAATTATAACATTCCGTCATCTAAACATTTCAAAGTGATAAGGATCAAAGTCAAAGTATAGAATGATTACCAGAATATCGCCAGACACTGCTCCAAGTCTAAGAATACTAGCACCATTGCTAAGATGAGACTATGTTGATGAATGAATAGATGTCATATGATTATCTCATGGTAGATCTATGATGTGCCAGCTACTCTTAGCAAACATTCACTTTGTATACTCTAATCACGATGATCACGGATTTATGAGACAGTACCTTGTCAATCAAAAGGAGTACAACATGCTAGTCTGTCGGATCAACAATGTCCAATCTTGGAGGATAGTTTAGATGACATAATTACACATAATATGGATCTGCTATCGCAGTCACCCATCATGATTTGTATACTATGTAATGCCCACTCTTTGGACCTCATTAATTTGATTTCAGAAATAGCTACTCGATTCTATATATTAAATGAACATAAAAAAAAAGGAAGATCGTTTAGTTATAAATGAATATAAATTGTACAACTATAAATGTAAATTGATTCTTTATGAGCACTTCCTCTAATAATCCCATGAACTAAAGTCAATCGACTTTATATCTAATATCGCAGGCGAGTACACGAGAATCAAATTTCTTTTAGGGAAATGGCTTAGTCAAAGGATCAACAATGTTCTGATCGGTGGGATTTTTCTCTATGATTACATCAGGCTTACCAATGATTTCTCTAATCAGATGGTATCATTTGAGTACGTGTTTGGACCTTTGATGAGATAGTGGTTCCTTTGCTTGCATAATGACTTCATTGTTATCGCAATATAGATGTACTAGATCATGATGTTGGCGTCACTCAAGTTACGAGATGCAGAACTTCCTATAATCAAACAACTTCTGGCTTCTCGGAAGAGGCGTAATGTACTTTACGCAGGTTGTGAAATCAACAATCGTCTCTTGTTTGGAACTTTCCTATTAGCTTCACTCCACCATTCCAGCCTATGATACATAACTTTGATTGAGATTTGGAGTCATCTCGATTAGATTGCAAGCTAGCATCCATTTACCCCTTCATATGATGATTACTATCTTCATCTCCATATATCAGAGCCCCATGTGATCCTTCGGGTGCCAAGAATGTTGCCAGGCAACTTTAATGACCACCCTCACCAAGGTCAGGTTAGTATTTGCTCGTGACCTCCAAGCCTTATAATGCATCGAGGTCTAGTACTTATCATAGAATAAATTATTGATCCATATGAAGAATAAGAGATCGACTCTTATGTGTCCTTTAATGTTGTGTCGGATACTAAGGACTTTGAGGAGTGTAATCCCATGTGTCATGAGATGAACCCTTTCTTGGACTTATTCAGCCTTCTAAACTTCTGTAGCATCTTTTCTATGTATATAAGATTGTGAAAGACCAAACAACCTTACCCAGACCGATCCTACATAGATATTAATCTCCAGGGTGTAGGTTACTTCTTGAGTCTTTCATGGAGAAATGATTGGATAGCCAAATTTTGTGATTATAAAATCGAGACATTGTTACCCTATCGGTAGTATGTCATGTACATACAACACTAGGAACACAACAACACTCCTACTAACCTTCTTATACACACAAGCTTCCTCCGGATTTTGTGAGAAACCAAACTCTTTGATTGTCTCATCAAATCAAATGTTCCAACTCTTAGATGCTTGCTTCAATCCATAAATGGATTTTTGAAGCTTTCATACTTTACTACCATCTTTGGATGTAAAGCCTTCCAGTTGTGTCATATACACATCCTCATATAGGTTTCGATTAAGGAAAACCGTCTTCACATCCATTTGTCATATCTCGTAATCGTATTGGCCAGGAAATGGCTTTGGAGATCATATAGTTTAAGCATAACTATTGGGTAAAAGTCTTGTCCTGATTAACTCCTTATCTTTATTAAGGTAGCCTTTAGCATAAACATAGCTTTATAGGTAACAACCTTACCTTCCATGTATGTCTTCTTCTTAAGAGCCACTTGCACCCCATGGGTTTATCCCTTAATTGGGTCGACTAATGTAGGCTAGTACATGCAAGTATCGCATCGAGTGCATTAGTATAGTAGTTCATCAAGTGTTGTTCCCATAAGGAGAAGTATATTGAATCTGCAAATAAAGCTTTTAAAATATTATACGGACCTGGAATTCTAGTAGATTCTACCATTCTAACGCTGAAAAACTAACTCTAAAATACTTACTAAATCAATTATTGATGGAAACTAGGGTTTGCTTCCACCACACTCTGTGGATTCTAACCTGAATAAATTATTCATTCGGTATAATAGATTCAATGTAGTTGATCGTGCATATGAGATATCCTCTCTCGAGGTATATTTGCCTATCTTGCCATTAGGGTGTATTGCATCTCTGCCTCAACCCTAGACTCTGAAATGCTTAAATGTTTAAACCCTAAACACCACACTTGGAATCGGGATATCTCTATTCACCAATTTACCAAGTGTCACTCTACTCATATCCCCAAGAGTCTTTATCTCTCGATCTCAGATTCCCAGCAAGAACATGCCAATGTTGGCCAAACATCACTATGTAAATAAATCACAAAAATAAAGCAAGTCGATATGAAATCCATTAATATATTGAATAGAAACGAAATTAATAATTAATCCATACAAATGTAGCAAGGTTATGATAAAACCCTAGAAATTATCTAGAACATAATGATGTTCATTACAATAATAGATTTCTGAATCATTAAATGTTCGAGAAAAGAAATACCAATACAGGAGTGCACATGGTGTCTCGAGTCACTTTGTCATCAAATCTCTGTTCTCCTTATCAGTCGTTCTCTTGGCCGATATGTTGCTTAGCCTCGGCGTCGCGGTGCAGGATGTCGTGAAACGTTGGGTACAGGTTTTCAATTCTCCTTCTTCAAGTCTCATAAAGGCTCAGTCATAAGCATATTCCCTTGTGGGGGCATAAGAAACCAAATGTCAGTATGAAGCGATAACCACACACCATTATATCATGAAATGGAACAAAACATAATCGCGGGCATATCATGAGTGTTTTGGACACTCATCACACCCCTAAACTTAGCTTCTTTCTTATCCCAATCAAAAACATACTCAAATAAAACACATGTGAAGCCAGCACACTAAAACACATCGACATGATGCAAAAGAAGGATCGAATGAACTAAACTTGCAAATCTAGCACTTTTGCCTGCAGAGTGGAGATGTAGCAGAAGGTTGTTAAACTTTTGAAGGAAAGACTAGTTGACTAAGCAACTCAACCCCCTAATTTCTTAATGACCTTTCCTAAGAAATCTATGTGTAGTTGATTCATGATCTCTAACATATAACTAAGTTCCAACACGCCCAAATTTAATTCAACTCCTGTTGAAAGAGTAACTCTTTAAAGGATAAGAACACACCCTTTTTATTCATTAAACAACCTAATCAGAACTAGTGCCACACTATGGGACTTACTTGGTATCCTGTGGCGAGGGATTCGTGGTGACTCTCCCCCACAGGTTGGTTAAGGACACTGGCATTTAGTTCGAACTTCACCAGGAACACTTTCAGCCCAGACCTAAAGGCCCTCGGTATGGGATGGATCCATCTCTATCATTGTAGTGAAGTCAGAGTGAAGTCAATGGCTCGACCAGTTGGCTCAGGCGTTAAGAACTTTTACGAAGTCACTCGGGTGTAAGGATTTTGATTAGACGATCGGCAATACATTCACTGCCTTTTTGTTTTTGTTTTTATCTTTTCTTTTCTTTTCTTTTTGTTTTCTTTTTAAGCTTTTCTTTTGTTTTGCATTTTCTTATTTTATTAGGGCTGATCAAATCCTCTTTTGCAAGGTGTCCCATCACTTGGGTGTTAGAAACCTCCAGTAGAAGAAATGAAGTAAGCGAGTTGAGCTAAGTATACACTAAAGATCACATGTGCATGTGTGTTAGGGCACTTGAGAAATGGTTTCTTAAAATACAAGGTGGGCGACTAAACTAAGTCATTCCTACCTTTCTAGCATTCCGTTCCAGATCATTGAACAACCTTAGGGTCCCTTTCTACTTTCTACTCAGTCTTTTTGAAAAAATTTGCAATCAAAATGACCTTCAGTTAGCATTAATCATGTCATCAACTCACACAAAATACCTAAAACACACCAAAAATAAACACACAATAATGCTAAAATAATCTAAAACACGCAGAGACACATAAAGAAATTAATATAAAACACAAAAAAATTTGTATAAAATTTGGCAGGATGATCCTACCACACGGCACAAGATCTGAATCATGACACCAAACGATCAACACCCCCTACTAAACAATATGGTGTGATGTCATCAGTAGCGTGAAATAAAAAAGCGAGGAATTGAAAACTCCCCTAGTGATCACAAGGATCATTGCGGTGGTGGTGGTGGCATGTGATATACGAGAATCTGGGCGAGCTATTGCTTGATCATCTCCTGGTTGCTCAGTACAATGTTTATCTTGGCCTTGAGCTCATCCATTTCTTGGCTCAATGATACTTGATTTTCCTGGGTTTCATCCCATAAGACATCAAACCTCGTGGTGAGATTGTGGACTTGGTCTTCTAAGGTTTGAGAGGGACTGGAAGAATCCTCCTCATGTGATGGTGGTAGTGGGGGTGGGGGTTGGGTAGATGACTGTCCCGCATCTCTTTGGGCATTTTTTCATATCCCAAACCTCAATTGGTAGGCCCTAAGCTCTTCCTCGTTTGAGGGTTCATTCCTGAAATCATAAACCTCTCACGGCCTTGCTTTTACCAGTTTGTCTTTCTTAACCATTATCGCTTTGATTGGGTGAATCCAAGCCTCATTATTTTATAAGGGCACCTCAGCTTTCTTGCATGTCCATAAATGAGAAAAGGGTGCCCAAGGTTTATTTTGGCATCCTTTTTATAGAGGATAGCATTCTCGATAACCTGTCCGACATCGAAAGGGATATCCTGAATTATCGCATAATTGAGCAAGGCCCTCTTGGCCTTCACTTCACAGACATTGGTAGTCGGGATGAGACGGGATGTGATGAAGTGATGCCATACCTTGGAGATGTAGGCCAAATGTTTGGCCTTGAAGTGCATTGCATGCCCTTCATTGTTTGCTTTCCATTCCCCTTAGCTGTTTGTGAGCATCCTAAGAACCTCGAGATAGTTTGGGGCTTTGTGGAGCCAATAATATGTTTCAAAATTAATCGGCTCATGGTTATAATACTCGTTGATATACTTCGCACTGAAGTCTACCAAAACCCCGTGCACCTGGACCTTTTTTAGTACATTAGTTGCTAAATTGGCGTAGAATTCTCGAACCACCATTGTGGCAGCAGGCCTTGGGGGTTGGCAAAGCACCTTCCACCTTTTATTTGATATAGTTTTGCAAAAAAAAAAATTGTCGGGGTGGTGAAATCCTTTCTCTTTGATGAAGGATCAATTCTTTGAAATGAGGCTGAATTTCTCACCAGTCGCCACATTGACAAACTTATTCCTATCAAAGTCCTCTTGTTGCTTATCCATTCTACGACTCTTCTTTGAGGTTAGTTTTTGCCTTTTCAAAGACATGTTGGACTTTGACTTTAGAGGTTAAGGTTATGGGTTCTAGGCTTTTCCAATCAGTACCTAATAAGCACCTAAACTCCCAATGTACTCAAATCACCCCTTGGTAGTTAAACAAGTTGAAATTTCCACGTAGGAAATTTATTGAACACTTAGCGTGCACTCTGTGAAACACTTCTATTGGCTAAAAATCTAGGCTTCTACAACCTCCAAGCAACCTCTTACTTTCTTCTTAACTTAAATAAACCCAGAAGAAGCAAAAAGATCTAGTGATTTACCTTGAATCACCATAAATAAAAAAAATTGGCCGTTTACCCAGATTTAGGATGGAGGATGGATGAACCCTAGATTTTCAAGATCAAAGGTTGTTCGTAGATCTCCTTGGTACTCGAAATCAGCTTAGGAAGAGTTTGAAAGAGGTGCGACAGGTGAATATGCAAAAACTGAGAGAGAGTTAAGGTTGCAATTGTTCGGTATCAAATTTGGGTTCATGTTCTTAAAATAGGGCAACGTCATGACATTCTGAGGAGTTAAAAAAAAATCCTTTAAGCTAATGGCGATGTTGAGAAGTAGCGCGTCGCGGCGTTCTGAAGTGTTGATTTTCCAGCGTCGCAACATTGAGACGGCGTCACCGGCGTTCGAGAGAGATACTGAATGGTTAGCCAGCGTCATGACTTTGGGATCAGCGGTAGCAGCGTTCGGAGGTTTTTTTCATTTTAACATCGAGACATTGAGAACCAACGTCACGATGTGGCAGAGAGGTTTAATTCATTTTTGATAAAAAGTTTCTAAGTTGTAGAACACTCCCTTAATGAGGTTCTAGCCCTTTCCAAACCTAGAATAGGTCTCTCAAGCTATTTCTCTATTATTTGTTTTAGATCACGAAGCTAAAAACACAAGCAAACAATGCAATTAGGTTATAGTTTACGCACTTCAAGCAAACTGAGATTTCTAAAAGTTAAAACAAGAAAAAAAAAATTAAGAACACTCAAGATTGCAGTAATGAAAGAAAAACTGCAAAAGGCTTGGGTTGCCTCCCAAGTAGCTCTTTATTTAATGTCGTTAGCTTGACTTCCTTGAATCTCAATGTCCTCGAGACTAGGAGTCTGCTCGAATTCCTTACGACATTGTTTCTTGTGTGCTCAGATTGATGGCCTGTTTGCTTGCATGAAAGTCCCCTCCAAAGTATGGCTTCAATTGTTGCGCATTGCGTGATTTCCACTCATTCGTAGGGAAAAACTTGAGTCACTATAAATGGTCCCAACCAACTTGACTTTAATGTCCCCTGTAAGAGCTTGAGTCTTGAGTTATATAAGAGACTTGTTGACCCGACCCAAACTAATTCCTTATAATATGTTAGTCATGCTGGGCTTTCGTCTTTTCTTTATAGATCCTAGCATTTTTGTAAGCTTAATTTCGGAATTCTTCTAATTCACTGAGTTGCAGTATGCATTTCTCACCGACCACCTTACTGTCCATATTCAACTACCTAATTGCCCAATATGCTTTGTGCTCCAATTCCACGGGTAAATGGCACGCTTTTCTATACACGAGCTTGAATGGTGGCATCCCCAGGGGTTTCTTAAATGTTGTTTTATAGGCTTAGAGTACGTCATCTATATTTTTCGCCCAGTCTTTCTTTGAGCTATTGACCATTTTCTCTAATATATACTTAATTTGTCGGTTAGACACCTCTGCTTGGCCATTAGCTTGTGGGTGGTATGCAAGTGATGTGCGATGCCGAACACCTTATTTTCCCAGTACTCTGTTAACAACCTTGTTGCAAAAGTGAGTACCTCAATCTCTAATCAATGAGCTTGGAGTGCCGAACCGGGTGAATATGTGGTTGCGAAGGAACTTTGCTACCACTCTGACATCATTAGTGCATGTAGGTATAGCCTCTACCCATTTGGAAACATAGTCCACTGCCAAAAGAATGTATAAGTTGCTAAATGAAAGGGGGAATGAACCCATAAAATCCATCCCCCATATATCAAACAACTCTACCTCTAAGATGATCTGCAAGGGAGGTTCATCCCGTTTTGAGATGCTCCCCATTCTTTGGCATTTATCATAGGTAGACACAAACTGGTGAGCATCCTTGAATAAACTATGCAAGTAGAATCCCGATTGAAGTACCTTTGCAATTGTCCTCTAACTGAGAAATTATCCCCACATGCTTAGGGTGTTTAAGATACTCTCCATTTCCTCCTCTAGTTCGCATCTTCTTATTACCTGATTAGCACAGTGCTTATATAGAATAGGCTCCCCCCAGTAGTAGTGCTTCAAGTGTGCAATGAATCTCTTCTTCTACTAATAGCTAAATTCTAGTGGGATCACTTTGGCCACTAAGTAATTCACATAATCCCTTGAGCAGCCTTTGGCTATATCTTCAATTGCTAAGAGATGTTCATCGGGAAAATCATCATTGATCCAAACTTCTTTACTAGGCCCTTCCAATCGTGAGAGATGGCTGCTACTAGATTTTTAGTCCATTTCTTATCTTTTATTTCCAAATCAAACTCTTGCAGCAGTAATACCAACATTACCAATCTCGGTTTCGCGTCCTTCTTAGTCATCAGATACTTTATGGCAGAATGGTCAGTGTGCACTATTACCAATCAAGTATGGTTGAAACTTGTCAAAAGCAAACACAATTGCCAAAAGTTCTTTTTTAGTTGTTGCATAGTTCAGTTGCGCATCATTCAGAGTCTGGCTCTCATAGTATATAACCTGAAATATCCTTTCCCTCTTCTAATCCAATACTGCCCCTATTGCGTAGTCGCTGCATCCTGGGTGGATTCAAAAAGAGGTCCGGGTCTGGTGCTACTGAGTGATGTTGAAATAATTTCTCCTTGAGAAACGAGACGCTTGCATGCGATCATCCAAATGAGAAAGGTTCCTTAGTAGATTCGACAAAAACGGCTATTTTGGAAAAATCTTTTTAATCTTAATAGAATCCTTATGTCCGAGGCTTCTTATTCCTTTCCCTAAAGATGAGGGAGGTAGCTTCTCTATTTTTTCAATCTTGGATTTATCTACCTCAATTCCTCTTCTTTGAAATCCGGTGCCGATACAATACCTTAGTCCACCATGAAGTGGCACTTTTTCGGTCGACATAAGGTTAGTTTCTTCACATCTTATTAGTGCATGCCTTAGGTTTTCAAGACAATTGTAAAAAGACTTCCCCAACACTGAGAAATCATCCATGAACACCTCAATTGTCTTCTCGACCATGTCTGAGAATATAGCCATCATGCATAGCTGAAATGTGCCAAGTGCATTACATAACCCAAATGGTATTCGCATGAATGCGAATGTACCATAAGGGCACATGAATGTCATTTTCTCTTGGTCCTCTAGGGAGATAATGATATGATTATAGCCTGAATACTTGTCCAAGAAACAATAATACTCGTGCCTTGCCAACCTATCCAGCATCTGATCCATAAACAAAAGTGGGAAATGATCCTTTCTAGTTGCCTAATTCAACTTCCAATAGTCTATACAGATTCTCCACCCCGTAATTGTTCTAGAGGGAAGCAATGCGTTGTTCTCTGTCTTTGTCATTATGGTTCCTCATTTTTTAGGAACTACCTATACCAGACTTACCCACAAACTATCATAAATGGGGTAAATCACCCTCGAAACTAACCACTTTAATGCTTTCTTCCTTACCATTTCCTTCATGGTCGGATTGAGTCTTTGAGCTTCCACTGAAGGTTTGTGACCATCTTCTAGCAAGATCCGGTGTATACACATAGAATCTTTGTGATCTTGAAGTACTCTCAAAAGCTTCTCTTCTTCTATTGCTGTCAAGATGTTCCTTATGATCAACGATAAAGGGTTAGCCAGTTCCTAGATAAGCATACCTCAAATGGCTAGAGTAGTAGCTTTGGCTCCAGCGTAGTATTATCAATTGGAAGGCACCTAAAGTTTGTGTATTCTCTCCCAAGGGCTCGTAATACTTTATTCTGTTCGGTTGAAAGCAATCCATCCATTTCACATACTCTTCAACCTTTTCATCTAGTTCTTCCTTATCGATACGCCGCAGGCGTAGCCTTGAAGGTTAGTCGAGCCACTTTGTTGAACCTTTATAACCTCCACTTCCTCTATCATAAAGCATGCATCACTCTTTGTCGGATGTCGTACAACATTGAATACACTGAACCCAACCTTAATGTCTTGCACTCTAAATTTTATCTCTACCAATTGCTAAAAATGGTCTACCTAATATAATGGGTATCTCACTGTCTTCCTCCATGTCCAACACTATGAAATAAGCTGGAAAGACAAACTTGTCTACCTTTACTAGCACATCTTCTATCACCCCTCGTGGATGATTCAATGATCTATCAGTTAGTTGAAGAGTGACAGTCGTAGGTCTACCTTCACCTAATCCCAGCCGTTTGAAAATAGATAAAGGCTTGAGGCTAATACTGGCTCCCAAGTCGCATAGGGCTCTCTCAAAGATAGAGTTTCCTATATTGCAGGGAATTGTAAAACTACTTGGATCCTTCAGCTTCTATGGTAGTTTCCTTTGAAGAATGGCACTACATTCCTCGGTAAGGTTCACTGTCTCAAAATATGATAACCTTATTTTCTTTGACAATATCTCTTTCATAAATTTGATGTAGATGGGCATCTGTTCCAATGCATCTGCAAACAGAATGTTGATATGTAGTTTCTTAAACACTTCCATAAATTTAGTAAACTGCTTATCCAGCTTATTCTTCTTTAAAGGTTGAGGATACAGAACTAGTGTAGTGGGTTCATCTGTAACTGCCTGTTTCTTAGTCTCTTTCCTTTCATTTGATTTCTACTTAAATGAGAAAAATCATTTTGAAAATGGCAAAATGGTAATTTTGATTAAAATCAAAATTTTCTAGATCTCGGATGTGAAATGGACTTCACCGTTGGAATGGAATCTCACAAATCTAGCTACCACGTAAATTTAGGTAATTAGAGACAATCGGAATTTGCAAGTTTTCTGAGTTCATGGCCGTGTCACGGGACCTTGGCACATTTTGAGTGGCTCACGGGTGTGCCACGATGTCGAATGCGGAATATTAGTCGACAGGCTCAAGTATGGGGTATGGGTGACATGTGGCATCTCTAGTGGAGAAAAATTAAAGTTGGTGGATAAGTGGATAAGGAAATCCAATGAGTCAATGGTGGCTTGACAGAGTAGTGAGGGACAAAATAGGAATAAAATGAAAGAAAAGAGACATATTCTCTCATTTTTTGGAGTTGGACGTCACGGTGAAGGAGATTTCAAATTCTAGAGAAGCTCAACTATCTCTAGATTTCGGCTTTCGAATGAAATCGGTTAGCGTCGAGGCGAGAAGCAAATTGTTCTGCGGCAAGGGCTGTCGTGGTCAACGGTTTTGTGGAGTTTTGACAGCTCAGTGGGGTTTTCGTGCTCGATTATTTTCGGTTTTAGGCCTTGTCAATGGTTTGGTTGATTTGGAAGCGAGTGGTATCGGTCGGTCGAAAACTTGGGATTGAATTGTTAGAATATTTTGAACTCGGTTTGGACAGTTTAGGGACTGTTTGAGTGGTTTGTGTGATAATTTATGCAATAAATTATGGTTTGGGTGTTGTTGGGGTGGGTAGCCTTGGATTTAGGTTCCACAAATTGAGCAGGTAGCGGAGTGAGGAGGGCCACGGACAGCCTTTGCTCATTGGGGCTGTTAAAAACAGTCTCAGTTTACCCCCGATTAGGCAAAATAGTCCGTGTGTGTAGTAACAAAAAATATTGCTTGAATTGGATAGCTTGAATTGTGAAAGAAATGTTAATGCATGGAATTTAATGTGTTAACATGAGGTTGAATTGTATAAAATATAATTGTGTGAGAGCCATTGGAATTAAAATGGATTGTTGATTAGCTCAAGTGAGCTAATTTTGATGTTATTGATAAGAATTAAATAACATGTGGTTGGTATGTAAATTTTGTTAATATATGCATAATTGATATATTGACATGTGTGGTTTGCAAATGAAACAATCATTTGCCTCTGCGAGCGACCTAGAAAGTGGGTGTGAGTGCATGGCATGAAAAATAGAAAATGGAAAATGGTTGTGAAAGGAATTTCAAGGAAGATTTTCTGAAGAATTGCCTTGGAGAGTGGTCCAACAGTTCATCTCGGAGGCTAACCCATGACTATTTCGGAAAAATGATCGAGCAATTCGCCTCAGAGGGTAGTCCAATATATTTATCGAAACTCGGTAGTACGTTTTTGAGAACAAAAATATTTTGTTTGAAAACATTGTTTTTCTCACATTCGGCTTAGGCATGTGTGAGGGGTACAGTGAGGACTGAGACATGGGATTGGGCATATAGACATTCAAGTAGGATCATGTTTGTGAATGTGTTTATGTTGGATCCTTTGCATGTGCATAGGTGGGGAGTAACCATGTAGGATAATTCAACTACTAGGCATTGCTCACCTTGTTGGGGATCATTATTTCAGATCTGAGGAGTGTTCGGAAGGCAGCCCACATTAGAAGGTAAACACGAGGAAGAAAGCAGTTGGCTTTGGTTATTTTTGTAAAACATGTATTAGGATTCTAAATTTTAATATATGTTTGTATTAAGAGTGATGTAATCAACTCTTGAACTATTGCAATATAGTTGATGTATTTTTAGTGAGTATGGATGTATGGGTTAATGTGGCCATTTTACTCATGTATGAGTCTCATAATATGATATACAGGTATTCCGCAGGTTAACAGGTTGTCAACAGGACCCTCGGGAAATGGGGCGTCACAATTTCTCTACTGACTTCTTCTCTTGGGGCTGCTCCCTTTGCATCTTATCTTTCGGGCTAGCCTGGTCTACCTTGGTTTTCATACATGGAATCCATTTTTTATTTTATGGCTTTAATTCATTTGTTAGATTCTAAATTGTTTAGATATTCTTCATAGGTAGTAGGCTCATCACACTACAAGAAAAAAGGTCTTTGTTAACACTTTTTTCACAATCAAGGTAGAGTGGATATGTTAAGATAGGTTACTATTCATATATGTTATTTATGTCAATGTCAATACAAGTTTAAAACTACATTGACATTTATACATGTTTAGGTTGTTTATCCGGTTGTCAAGGTTGGATTTAACATATGTTAAGATTGCTTGAACTTATATCAATGTTGAGCATTAAAAATATGTAAAGATTGCTTATGAAAAAATTAATATTATTTTATTCTAATTCCTATTTTCTAGTGAAAATGATCTTATTTACTTAAACAAAACTATTTCAAAATATATTTGTACCATTTAACTACAACACTACAATAATACCAATTAAGTCCTAAAATAAAGAATATAAACTAATATTCAAGGAAAAGTTATTATACATGCATTGAAATATAAAAAACAATTGAATAAATATTTTTCTAATCACTCTTCATTTTCTATATACAAGAAAAAACAAACCTAATTTACAACATTCAATTAACATAATTATTGAAAAAATACAATTCAATATTCATAAGAGGTGGTCTCCAATTGTTGAACATCTTATTGCTATATGTCCTAGGTACCTAAGAGAACATTGACAAAAAAAAACAAAAAGTAATAAAATAGTAATTTTCAATAAAGTACTTTCAATTAAAATAATACATCACACATATATGCAATTTGTAAACATCATTTGCACTAATCTTTAAGCACCTCCCTTTAAAAAGATCCCAAAATTGTCAACACCTCCACATCAAACCTATAATAGATAAAAAAGTAAATCATATTAACAAAAGGAAATCTTAAACATGTTAATGATAGATACACCTTTACATTTAGATGCTATACCTAAATGAATGCATCATCCATCAAAAATCAGTTCATCACAATAAGTATAAATCCAAATAACTGCATCTCATGGTTCAAACCTTTTATCTCATCAATTTATGCATCAACTAGACAATCAAAAGTTTTTTTAATAATTTATTTCCATCAAAATATTTTTAGCATCCCAAATTTGGTGAAAACAAGACCTACAAAAACACATATTTGTATCTTACCTGTAAAAAATTCTTTTTGCTTCAAATGAAATTCTGAGATTGAGTTCTAGAAGTCTCAAATGCTATATAATAGTTGGAAAATTTTTATAAAATTAAGAATAAACGGAACCAAAATTTTACTCTAGAAACAAAGCAAATTGGCAAGCTAACAACAATATATATATATATTTTTAATTTCTAATCATACATGGTTGCATCAGACAACCACTAATGCATTTGTTTTCTTTTATATTGGATTCACATTCTTTTTACACTCACATGTCTCATAAAGCTTCATACACAAGGCCACATAAATATTCACATATTAATATTATTTTATAATTCCACATTCATAATTTTCCGTAGTGGCTACTTTGTTCTATAATGCAAGCTAATTTCATTGTTTTTTACTCAATCACCAGAAACCATCAACAACTCGTATTCTCCATTAGACATACCCACTTCACCTTTTAAATTTCAAGAATTCAACAAATGAATAAATTTTTTCATAGATTTATTTATTCAAATGCAACAAAGAAGTTAGAACTTACCTCTATGAAGCACTTTGATGATGGGTAGCTAGAGTGTAAAATAATTTCGGAAGTTTTCGAATTGATGATGCAATTAGGATACTTGAAGTGGGATGGTTGTAAGTTTTGATTGATAAGGAAGTTGATCGTGTGAAGGTTGAAGCCCGTCTTTTTGAATCTCTTCTTGGTACATCTGACCGTCCTAAAAAAAAAAAAATCCTTTGGGACTAGTAACAATATTTTAATATGCTATGCCTCCAAATCAAAGATCGAGTTGCCTCATCCCATTGTATCTCCTTCATCTCTCAAGATATTTCTTCAAGAAAACATCTTTTCACCGGTTAAAGAAAAAAATTCTTCCTTTTTCCCACAAAAAATGTATTAAAAAAAAAATTCAAAATAGCAGTTTGATCTTTTCTAATAGCAAGAATGAATATCCTTCCTAACCATAGTTGAATCCCCCAATCAACTTTCTCTTCCTAATAGATATGGCATAATATGGAAGGGTGGGTGAGAGAAAAAAGAAAAGAAAAGAGAGAGATAGAGGGAGGGGGATGAAAGGGAAATAAAGTGAGGCAATATTGATCACAATCAGTGTTTTCGGGAACGGATATTAGCGTCGTTTGGCTCCAACAATGGCAAATAAAAACATTGTACAACAATGATAGATATGAACGACCATGACAATGATTAGCGTGATCCGTAAACAATGGCAGCGATTAGCATCATTGATGCATGAGAATGGCAAAAATGGTGTCATTGCTAGCCAAGATTGACTCGTGGTTGATCATATTGCTGGAGATGGGTGAGGGTGTTGAGAGAGGATGAGGAAAGAATGAATGAGGAGGAAGAAAAGAAGGGTAAGAGGCGGCTATAGTAAGTGAGAGAAAACATATTCTTTAGGATTTTTAAGTTGAACAGTGAGGGATGAGATTTGAAAATGAATGGTCTTGATTTCACCGCCTCAAAATTTAAAATTTTATTTTCTAAGTCAACTTATTCTTGAAACCTAGTTTTTTTTTCTCTCTTAGCCTCTTTTTCTTATGCAAAGAGGGGTGATTTTTGAATTAATTATATTTATATTGAATTACATATAAACATTAATATAGAAAATGTGTTGATTCCTTAAAAAATATTTTTATTCACTAATAGTAATATAAATAATTAAAATATTTGAATGTAATGAGACAATAAAATAATTTTTTTTAATAATTATCAAATAATTGTTACAATTCTTCCAATAAAACTGCTTTTACTAATTGATATATATAAAATCATGATCATTCATTATAAACTATTTTTTTCTCATTGATATAAATTAATGAATAAAAAAATCATTTATCAAATTTTGTTTCATTATTGTTTTTTATATAGACTAAAAAAATTTACTTAGTTTGATTAATAATCCATTAACTTCCTTTTGTGAAAATAGAGGATGATCACCCCAATTTACAATAAGTAAATTAGATTTACATGTATCAAATAAATTGTTATTTTTATTGTTCTTATTTATCAACTACATTGAGACATAAACATAAAAATTATATGTCAATGTTCTATCATATAAGTCATGGAAGAATTCAACAAATTTTATATATGTCATTATTATTATAAACAAGTTATATATGTCAAAATTGTTCATTTGAATAGACAATCTTGACATATATATTACCCTTAAGTCAAGATAATATATGTCAACAATGACAAATTTTCTTGTAGTGTCGTTCTCTAGAAGTAAAACATCATTCAGTTTGATGATGAGAAATCCATATCTTTGTGGAACAGTACATATCCTACTAGACCTATGAAGTGCTTATGCTTCATAAGGACCAGCTGCTATTTCATCTCTATGAATGTCAACCTCAGGTTCAAACAGTTGATTTGAGCATTTTGAACTTCTTCAAGCTCAACTTTGCTCCCACTGTCTCTTATAAGAATCTCTCTAAGAAAACAACATGCTTTGAAACAAACACTTTTTGTTCCAAAGAGTTGTTGAACTGATATCCCATTGTTTGTAAGACCTGCGAAAAACCTAGAAATTTGAATTTTTGCTAGGAAGGGCAAAATGGTAATTTTGCTGAAATTATTTCTATATCTCGAATGACAAAAAGGACTTCACCGTTGGAATCATCTCGCGAAATCTAGTCACCCAATCAAATTTCGTTGAATTTCGAAACAG
Organism: Tetrastigma voinierianum; assembly: GCA_016808115.1. Lineage (NCBI taxonomy): Eukaryota > Viridiplantae > Streptophyta > Magnoliopsida > Vitales > Vitaceae > Tetrastigma > Tetrastigma voinierianum. The sequence continues at coordinate 53,698 of JAEQBH010005339.1, read as the reverse complement.
TCGGATTTTTACGAATTTCGAGGTAACGGACGTCGAGCAAACCCTGAAAGCAAGAGTTTTAGAAAAATCCTGAAAATGTCAAATATTTAAAGAATATCTATTTAAGATAGATGGAACTAAAACCGGGACGAAATAAATTGTTTCGGGTTGAGAACGGAATCGAAGAAGTGTGACACGTGGCGCGACGTGAGCCACGTGTCCACACTATAAATATCCTAAAATATCTATAATGCAAAAAGGATCTCATTTTTTGTCTGGAGAAAAATGTGATAGAGAGGAGAGAAGAGGAAAGAAAGGAACCTTTCCGACGATTTCCGCGGGTTTTGCCGGTCGAACTCAGCCGGGACCCGAGAGTTAAAGTTGCTGCTGTGACGAAAGAAGCTACCGATGGAATGCTGGAATCACAAGATTTCACTAAGGATCGCGTTTTCATGGAAATCGAGAAAAGGCGATGTCTCGAGAAATCACGCAAATTGAGGTAGGTTTTTTTTATCCTATTCGGTTTAATTTCTATCTAAGGGCATGTGTGTATGTGTCAAAGTGGAGAATGCAATCCAGTTTTTTTCCTCCGACCCATGACTGAGTTTTGTCCATAACTTGGCCATCACTAATCTGAATTCGGTGATTCTAATTGGCTGGGTAAACTAGACTTACAGGAGAACATATTCCTTGAAATAGGTCTATCCAAATTCCGACCCCTTTGGACTCAGAAATGCATTCAAAGTGGAGCTATGTTCAGGTAGTTTTCATGCTCTGTTTTGAGACCTCGTGACTAAGTTTTGGCCATAACTTTGTCATCACTCATCTGAATTGTGTGATTCTAATTTCAGTCTAAACTAGACTTATAGGATAACATATTTCCTTGAAATATTTCTATCCAAATTCCGACCCCTTTGAACTCAGAAATTCATTTAAAGGGGAGCTATGTTCAGACAGTTTCTGGTTATGTTAGAAAACTGAGTAGTCCCGGTTGTTTAGGACATATCTTGAGTTTCGGTGATCCAATTTGGGTGATTCAAGTTGGAGAAGAACCCTAAGAACCGTATCTTCAAATGAGTACAAATAACCAGTGTCAAATTATGGATTAAGACCCTTGAAATCGGGTATCATAGGCTGTTTCCAGTGTAAGAAGAGTAAACAGACCAATTTTGAATGAAAAGGCCATAACGTCTTTGTCTGAACTCTGTTTTGGGTGTTTTGGACTCTATGGAAAGCTAATTGAGTAAAAAACCTAGCCATATGCATATGGAGGGTAATTGGTATTCACAACCTTGCTGAAAGTTGGTGTTTGTACCAAGTGTGGAGGTGGGACACAGGGGTCATTTCCTGTTTTGTTTGCCTCCAACTTTGAACGACCATATCTTTCACGTCTGAACTACGTTTGGGGTGTTCTTTAGACTCTATGGAAAGCCCATTGGAGTCAAAATTATTTCCATGTTCCTTTGGAAGGTGGTAGATTGTCCACAACGAAAATCTATGTTTTTCACCAAGTGTGCAGGTTATTTGGTTGTGTCGATGTGAACGGCCGGGTTTTGACATGACCATTGCATGGCATGTTGTAGGCTATTGTATTGGGTATGCTATTGTATTGGGTATGAATTTCCATGAGTTAGCCTAAGGAAGGCTATATGACATTACTTGTTTAGTCATGTATTGATTAATACTAATATGCACGATACTACAATATCTATAAAGATTGACATGGAATGTATGGAGCTTATATGCTTGTGATATATGTTGCATGGCACTTGACATGAAGTACGATTGTTAGAATGTTCCATGTAGTGTGCATCATACATGTAACACGAGAATTTGCAGTGACATTAACATTGCATATGTACAGGGACATCAACATATTGGGTGTGTGCATGGATATGATCATTCATCATCAGTGTTGATGAATGGGTAGTGAGCTCGTACTTTGGACGACGTCCAATAGATGTCTCACGGATTAAAACATAAAAATCAATATAAATAATGTGTGTTGGGTAGAGCAAGAAGGTGATCGTTAACCCCCTCAGGTGAAAAGCCTAGAACATGGGTGTAAAAGACCCATGGTGTGATCCGAAAAGTTCTGTTGCCCAAAGAAGAGACACGGTCATGTTTATCACATAGACTTCGGGTTGTATGATAGGAGTCGGGATTGACTTGGGATTTGTTTCCCATTGGTACTTGCATTGAGTAATGGAGCCGGTGAGGGCTCGATAATGGGTCATTGGTAATACCAGTGACGGTTGTTACATTTGGCATATGCATATGTGAGACGAGTCGGTGGGTGACTCGGGATATATTACTCAATGACATATTGAGTGATGGAGCGACGAGGGCTCGGTGATACATGGGGCATGGTGAGTCGAGTCTCATTCATGGCATGTAGACATTCAGGTAGACATGTGTATGTTGCACTTGGATGTGTGTTTGATTGTGTGACCATTGCATGTGCACTTAGGTGGGGAGTAGCCCTTATAGGAGATTATCACTACTGGGCTTTGCTCACCCCGTCGTGGGACCACATTTCAGGTGCAGGATAGTTACCAGTGGATGGCGCTCCTTAGAGGCCGGGATTTAGAAGAAAGTCGGATTGTGGCTTTGATATATATTTTGAAAATATATATAGGTTGTAGTTATTTGTATAAGAGTGATGTAATTTAAACTCTTATGGACTATGGTTTTATAGTCATGTGCTTATATGTTTGAGTATGGATAAATAGGCCCAACGTGGCCATTTTTCTCATATGCGGATCTAGTGTGGTCGTTGTATAATATTGGGCCATGTTGTCATGTAATTGTATAGGTTGTATTTTGGGTAAAGCTCCCCGTACAAAGGAGACTCTGCCCGATTTTCGTTAAATCATGGGTCCCGGAAAATGGGACATGATGGTGTGGTGTCGGGTTACTCGACATCCACGAGTATTCCGGGGGTTGACGGGTTGTCAACAGGACCCCCGGGATAGGGGTGTCACATTGTTTCTTTAGGATATTCTACAAATAGATATTTGTCAGATTTAGCTTCTAGCTTGTCTGATAATATCTACTTCACATAAGCTAGACAACCCCATACTTTAATGTGAAAACAATAGGGTATTAGTCCATTTATCATATGAAGTAACATCAACTGAATTCAATGGGGACTCTGTTTAGAATATAAACAATAGTCTCAAGTGCATAACCCCAAAAGGACTTGGGAAGGTCTACCTTACCCATCATAGACCTCACCATGTCTAACAAGGTTCAGTTTCTCATTTCAGCCACACCATTTTTTTATGGCGTGTAAGGTGGAGTTCATTGGGATTGAATCCCACGATCTACAAGATAATCCATAAACTCTTAGCTTAGGTATTCACCACCTCAATCGAATCCAAATGTTTAAATACTTCTCCCAAGTTGTTTCTGTTGGGTTACAGGCAGAATATCCAATTTGGTTGGAACATAAATGCAGCGGAATTTATAATTTTTATCCCTTAACCCACCAAGGATCACATTCGTTTCATAAAAATCGAAAGAAAGATGCATGAAACTTACCTCTTGTAGATCGGTCGTCAAGCCTTCAAAGTGTAGCGTCTTGGTTGTCGGATCTTCAAGGTGTTGCCTTTACGGCGACCACCCTACACAAGTATCCACACGAACAAATAATGAGCGTCTTGTTGAATGCTAGTTCAAGTTCGTCTTCTCAAAATGAAATTAGGGTTTCTCTGTTTTGGTTGTTCTTAGAGTAAAAGACGACCACACCTAAAAAATATATATGTCTCACATATATATATCTATATAAGTCTGCTAGGGTTTTTGTCAAAAACTAATTATTATATATTTAAAGCTCTTTTAAATAATAACAATTTAATTCAAGCCCTTATCGGAATAAGGAAAGCAATTTATATTGTATATATTTAAAACTCTTTTAAATAATAACAATATTTTAAATTTAAACCCTTGCTCCAGATAAGGAAACGAATTTATATTATTATATATTTAAACTCTTTTAAATAATAACAATTTAAATTCAAATCCTCCCAGATAAGAAAGCAATTATTTATATTATTATATATTTAAAATTCTTTTAAATAATAACAATTTAAATTCAAATCCTTATAAGATAAGAAAACGAATTTATATTATTATATATTTAAAACTCTTTCAAATAATAACAATTTAAATTCAAATCCTTATAGGATAAGGAAACAAATTTATATTATTATATATTTAAAACTCTTTAAAAAACCCTTCCTGGATTATTTCCTTGTATCAATAAGAAAAATACCATAACAAATTAATTATTTGTTAGAATTTAAATCATAATTTAAACTCTCAAAATTAAATTCGTATTTAAATAACAACTAATTGTTATTTGTAATTTAAAATAATCTAATCATTTTAAATTACTACAGTGAAAAACCATAACCGTTATTATTTGTTCTTGTAATGCGACCTATAAGTTCAATTAACATTGCGGTAGGCTAAAAATACATTTTGATCCTACAAGTCATAAGTGGCCTCTAAGCGAACATTATGACTACCCAAGGATTAAATAAGCTCATGATGAGAGACAACCTTAATATAGCTAATGACATAATCCTTTTGTAGCATGATATCTTGATAGAATATGAGAGCATGGACAAAGTCAACCTTATATTGTTCTATCTTTGATTCTTTTCGAAAATAATTTAGGCGACTAAACAAATGACATTGATCTCCATCAATTCATTTGAGCCACGACCATGCATTTCTCGAGTCTCGATTGTCGGGGACAAAGATATCTATCTTATAATAAGAGGGACAAATTCCATTTTAATCGCTCATATCTCACTACATAATTCTTATTATGTTCAAGTATAACTTTTATAGTCATTCGATTAAAGACAACGTTTGATTATATCAAAACACAATATTCCTTATGTTGAGAACTATAAGCGTCTCGAGATTCGAAAGTTTAATGACCTGAAAATATTAGAGATTAACATGACTTTGGTCCGTGTATTAATCTCAAGGCGGATCTGTCAATATTTTTTCTCAACAAATAGATATAAATTTGATTTGTATCTCATACACATATTCATCCCATGAATATCAATCAAACTTTATACTAATCTTAATTCATTAATTATTCTAACAATACTTAGATTAAGGACATTTAGAATAATTAATAATATTATTCAAGGACATTATATAATAAACATGCAAATCATCATAATAATAAATTCTCATAAATAGTCAAAATACCATGTCCATACAATAGGCCTAGAGCACTATTAGTAACAATCTCCCACTTGCGCTAGGCCCATTCATCAATGTATCTAATACCTATGAACCTAGCATGACGATCGTGCTTTGCTTGTGGTAGAGGCTTAGTCAATGAATCAGCAACATTATCATCTGTTGGAACTCTGCATATCTTAACGTCACCTCTCTCAATGATTTCTCGAATGAAATGATAGCAGCCTAAGAATGTTTGGATCGGCCCATTGTGATCTAGGTTTCCTTTGCTTTTGCTGATAGCACCATTATTGTCACAATAAACATCAGCGAGTTTGTAATCTTGGAACCACTTCAGAGATCGATAATGAACTTCTTGATCAAACAGCTTCCTTTCTTTGCATCGAGATCTTTGCTATATCATTCAACCGGTTGTAGAATCGACAACAGTGCTTTGCTTTGAACTTTCGGCTAACTACACAACCATTTAAACAAAACACATATCCGAAATGCGATCGGAAATCATCTCTGTCGGATTGGAGAAGCATCGTGTAACCATTTACAACTGGATGTCTTCCAATCCGCCGCTCCCCACCAGAACATATCTTTAGACAACTACTCGGATAGCAGAATGTTCTTGACAAGACTCGATGGCTCGCGGGATCGTTTGGTATCTAATCGTTATGCTTAAAAGCGTAAGATACATCCCGATCTAGTGCATGACATGGCATACATGATGAATCCTATTCTTTGGGGCATAGGAATCTTACCCATCCGTTCTCGCTCATCTTTAGTGTTAGGGCGAGATTTGCTAAGAGTAATACCATGAGACATGGGCAAGTATCCTCTTGGAATCTGCATCTTGAACCGTTCGATTACTTTGTCTATGTAAGCACTTTGACTTAGACCAATCAGCCTCTTAGATCTATCTCTATAGATCTTTATCCCTGGATATAGGCGGCCGCCTAAGTCTTTCATTGAGAAGCTTACTTCACTAACAAGACTTGACACTCACGCAAGGTAGGGATATCATTCCCAATGGTAAATGTCATCAACATATGAACCCGAACTATACAGATTGCGCTCCCACTTAATTTTCCTGTAAACCTGAGGCTCATCTTCATTTTGACAGAAATCTGAGCCTTTGATTCATCAAAGCGAAGATTCAACTCAAGAGGCTGCTTCAAACCATAAATGGATCTTTAGGCTTGCATGCTACCGAGAATTCTTGGGTTGTCTGAAAACCCTCGGGTTGTGTCATGTACATATCTCGAAGTAAGTTTCCATTAAGAAATGCGGTTTAACATCCATTTGCCAAATTTCATAATCATGATATCTGACAATGGCAATAAAATTACGATAGACTTAAGAAAGCATAGCTACAATTGAAAAAGTTTCATCATAGTCTATACCATGAGATTGTTTGAAACCTTTCTGACTAGCCTTGCTTTGGCAAGTATGCGCTGCGATCCGTATGGAGTTTTCTTTTTAAAAACCATTTTGCACCCGATGGTCTTTGTACCTTGAATTGGGTCAATCAAGGTCCATACACGATTATCATACATGGATTAGTTTCAAACTTCATGGCCTCTAACCATTTCTCGATCTGGATCAACGCAGCCTCTTGTGCATTAGTGGGTTCATTTTGATCCACTAACGATACATCATGGTTATCGATCCTGAGAAATCCATATCTCTCGGGCTCATGGCGTATCCTATCGGATCTACGTAAATTTTATGCTGGGAGGTGTATCGACAATAGTTTGTTGACTATGAGTATCCGCAGACGGTTCCAATGTTATCTTTGGTTCTCGAACTTCTTCGAGTTGTACCTTACTCAGCGTTCCTTTAGAAATAAATTCCCTTTCCTAGAAAGACACCATTAGAGCAACAAACACTTTGTTTCTCTATGGGATTGTAAAAGTAATCCCTTAATCTCTTTAGGATACCCAAAGACATTTATCAGACTTGGGCTCCAGAAGCTTATTTGAAACTTGGCGTTTTACAAGCCTCTGACAAAATCTTAAGAAAAGACAAGCTGGGCCTTTTACCAGTCCACATCTCATATAGTGTCTTTTCAACCGCTTTGGATGGAACTCGATTTAGTGTGAATGCCTTATTTGTTTCAAATTCATAACCCCAAAAGGTAAATGGAAGATACGTTGGACTCATCGCCGTCGAACCATATCTAATAGGATTCGATTCCTCTCTCGAGACACACCATTCCATTGTGGTGTTCGAGGATTAATTGTGAGAAATGATTCCACAAGTTTCCTAAGATGGTCATCAGAACGAAGCAAATATTACCATGCACCTCGATCGGTCGAAGTGCCTTGATTGTCTTGCCAAGTTGGTTTTGTACTTCATTTGAAAAAATTTGAACATTTCAAATGATTGGTTATGTCTCATCAAGTAGACATAACCATATCTGCTTTGAAGTCATCGGTAAATGTAATGCAAATCTTGTAACCTCCTGCAGCATTTGAACTTAATGGTCCACATACATCTGTATGTATGAGATCCAATAATTCATTGGTCCTTTCACTGTGTCCAGTAAAGGGATCCTTTGTCATCTTACCCGATAGACAAGATTCACATGTATCATATGATTCAAAATCAAATGAATTCAAAAGTCCATCTTGATGAGTTTTTGAGATCGTTCTCATTTATATGGCCAAAGCGACAATGCCAAAGATAGGTTGAATTTAAATCATTGGACTTAAATTTCTTAGTAGTTATGTTATAGACATGAGAATTGTTGGATTTTTGAAGGTTCATAACATAAAGACCATCCTGTAAATAGGCATTTGCATAGAACATGTCTTTATGAAAAATGGAGCAATTATTATTCTTAATAATAAAAGAAAAACCATCATTATCCAAACAAGAAACTGAAATAATATTCCTACATATTGTAGGAACATAATAGCAATTGTCCAAAACTAACAAAGCCCAGCAGGGCAAAAGTAAGTTCATAACTTCCTCTGACTAAATGACAACTTTTGCTCCATTGCCTACTCGTAGATCAACTTCGCCCTTCTTCAGTTGTCTAGTCCTTTTGAGCCCCTGCACATTTGTACAAATGTGAGATCCACATCCAGTATCTAATACCCAGGAACTAGAAGGAGAAAAATTAATCTGTATAACATAAATTTGAAGAGAACTAGTCTCACGAGTCTTCTTCTTCTTTAGATCCTCCATCTGACTTGCAGTTTCTCTTCCAATGACTAGGTTCATTGCAAAAGAAACAAACACCCTCCTTTGGGGCTTTAGCCTTGGGTTTAGGTTTGGGTTTGGGTTGAGCATTGGACTTTCCTTTGCCCTTGCCCTTGCCCTTGCCCTTGCCCTTGCCCTTGCCCTTGCCCTTGCCCTTGAAGCCCTTTCCCTTTTGAACCATCAGAACATGGCCAGGCTTGGATTTAAAATTATGCTCAGCGGTTTTAAGCATCGTATGCAGCTCAGAGATAGATTATCCATTTCATTCATGTTATAGTTCATGACAAATTGGCCAAAACTATCAGGAAGTGAATTCAGGATCAAATCAGTTGCCAACTCTTGGCTCAATGGAAATCTAAGCCTATCAAGGTGCTCAATATAGCCTTTCATTTTTAGAACATGAGCACTAACTGAAGCACCCTCAGCCATCTTGCAAGAATGCAGTGCCTTGGTAGTCTCATACCTTTCTTGCCTTGCTTGTTGTAGGAACATTTCCTTAAGATTGAAGATCATATCATAGCTTCCATATTTTCAGTCCTTCACGAGAAGTTTGGAACTCATGGTAGCTAGCATCAAGCATGCAACATCAATAGAGTCTATGATGCTTCTCATAAGCATTCTTTTTTATTCTGGAACATTTTCATTTGGTTCTTCGAGGGGAGAGGTTCATCGAGTTATAAAGCTTCCTTTCTTGTTTGAGAACAATTCTCAAATTCGAAACGATCAAGGAAGTTAGTCCCGATAGTTATCCTTCTCAAGGACTGATCGGTGACATATTAGAATTATTGTTGTTATTGTTGGCCATCTACAATGAATGCGAAGTTCGATAAATATTTTGATTGAAAAATTCTCACTAAATTAACAACCCTCAAGAATAAATCATATTAATCTAGTGAGCTAAGATCCATATTTTACTCAACTTTAAGTCAGCTTTGGCATGACACTTAAAATTAAGTTATTTAGGTAAATCTTGTACCAATTACATCTCATGCAACTCTTAGATATTTATGGGATTTTGACATCATATGTCCGTGTTTAAATCCCATCTAATGCCACATTAGGCTGAAAACCGTTTGATAACCTAATAAGTTAAACCATTTTAAACATATGGGTAGCACCATTACTCATCTTGTCTCACTAATGTAACCTAATGTACTTCTACTTTGGTAACCCACATTAAGGTGATAAAAGGTTTGACAGTGTTTAAATATGGATGACATATTAACTTTAAATTTCATCTTGAGGAATGTGATTGATTTTAATTTTCAATTAATAGAACTCATCATACATCTGATATCCATACTCATGTAACATCATGCATAGCATCTCATACATGCATATAAATAGCGTGTCACGGTATGGCCTTAATCTAGATTGATCTCCATAAGCGATATGAAGATCAACAGTCATTCCTAGGTAGTAATAAGCAGCTCCATGATGTCGATTTGACCACGAACTTGTGCATAGACACCTAGCTCCTCCATCATCATGGTTGGATTGCATGACTTCAAATGGCTTGCATTGTCTCTTATTTTATTACAACAATTAAATAAATACTACTAATAGTAAAAATAAAATTACAATAAAACAAAAAAAACGGAAAAGCAATGGGTATTTAATAATTACAACCTTGTAAAAACAATAATAATAATAACTTTGCCAAACACATTGGTCTAAAAGCCTCTTGTACCATGAAGCAACACTAACATGCGAATATCATGTTATCATATAGCATAAACAATTTGCATTAAAAATAAATTATAATAAGGCGTGTGTTAAAAACCAATTAAATTCATAAAGCGCCTTGGCGTTGCGGACGAGGGTCGAGGGGCCGCCCTCGTAGTCGGCGCGCCTGGAAATTTTCCTTTTCGAAACATTAGGATTCGATCTCGAAAATTAAATTTTCATTGATCTCATCAATAAATTTTGAATAAGTAGAAAGCCGTCAAAATCACATTAAAAGCGACATATTATGTAATCTCATTACACATAGAGACTATTTTCGCACCACCATAAGCAATCATTGATAAAAATCGAGGTATTATATGAATTAGGTCATGTATTAATCACGGTCAAAATAACCGAGAATCATATAGCATGCTATTAAACACTTTAATGGCAATATCGTCCAGTTCTTAATCGTATTAACGAATCCTTTTAGGTTTTCGGATTCAATCAATTAATACCTTAACGAAACCTATTATCTATATTTGTTCGCTGAAACCATAATATCACATATATTAGCATAAATCATGCGAGAATCGCTAACCACATCACATCGTACAATCAAACATGGCATTATCGATTTTTATGAAAACACGAAGTAGCTACGATACCCTTTGTTGGAGTTCTGAGGCGATATCAATAGATTGGAACATAAATGAGTGGAATTTATAATTTTTTTATCCCTTAACCCACCAAGGGATCACATGCGTTCATAAAAGCAGGAAGAATAGCAAGAGCACACCTCTTGGCCAGTCGATTCGTCAAACCTTCAAAGTCACGTGTCTTGGTTTTGTCGGATCTTCAAAGGTGCTGTCTTTACGGCGACCACCCTCTACAAAGTATCACACGTGAACAAATAATGAAACGATCTTGTTGAATGCTAGTTCAAGTAGGTCTTCTCAAAATGAAATTAAGTCTCTCTGTTTTTTGGTTGTTCTTAGAGTAAAGAAGCGACCACACCTAAAAATATATATGTCTCTGTATATATATCATATAAATCTGCTAGGGTTTTTGTCAAAAGCGAATTATTATATATTTAAAGCTCTTTTAAATAATATGATTTAAATTCAAACCCTTATCGAGATAAGAAGCAATTTATATTATTATATATTTAAAACTCTTTTTAAATAATAACAATTTAGAAATTCAAATCCTTATCGGATAAAGGAAGCCGAATTTATTTTATATTATTATATATTTAAAACTCTTTCAAATAATAACAATTTAAATTCAAATCCTTATCAGATAAGGAAACGAATTTATATTATTATATATTTAAAACTCTTTCAAATAATAACAATTTAAATTCAAATCCATTTGAGATTAAGGAAAGCAATTTATATTGTATATATTTAAAACTCTTTGTCAAAACCCTTTACAGATTATTTCATATCCAATAAGAAAATATAACAAATTAATTATTTGTTATAATTTAAATCAATTTAACTTTCTCAAAATTAAATTCGAATTTAAATAACAATTAATTGTTATTTGTAATTTAAAAATAATCTAATCATTTTAAATTACTACGAAGTGAAAAACCATAACCGTTATTATTTATTTCTTAATGTCACGACCCTAGGTTCAATTAACATTGATAGTAGACCTAAATCACATTTGATCCTACAAGTCATAAAGTGGCCTCACAGCAAAGACATTATAGCTATAAAAGTTAAATAGAAAAGCTCATGATCCGAGACAACCTTAATATAGTATGGCCTGTAATCCTTTTGTCGCATGATATCTTGATAGAATAAGGCATGGACAAAGTCAACCTTATATTGTTCTATCTTTGATTACTCGAAACCCAATTAGGCGTAAACAAATGACATTAATCTCCATCGAATTCATTTTGAAACCTTGCGACCATGCATTTCTGATCTCAATTGTCGAGGGGACCCAAAGATATCTATCTTATAATAAGAGGGACAAATTCCATCTTAATCGCTCATATCTCACTACATAATTCTTATTATGTTCAAGTATAACTTTTATAGTCATCCGATTAAAGACAACGTTTGATTATATCAAAACACAATATTCCTTATGTTGAGAACTATAGCGATCTCGGTCAAATGATTTAATGACACAACTATTAGAAGTTAACTTATGACTTTGGTCCATGAATTAATCTCAAGGCAGTCACAATCGATATTTTTCTCAACAAATAGATATAAATTTGATTTGTATCTCATACACATATTCATCCATGAATACCCGATCAAACTTTATACTAATCTTAATTCATTGTTATTCTATAACAATAACCGATTAAGGACATTTAGAATAATTAATAATATTATTCCAAGAGACATTATATATAATAAACATGCAATTATCATAATAATAAATTCTCATAAATAGTTAAAATACCATGTCCATACAATAGGCCTAGAGCACTATTACTAACAGTTTCTCCACTTCAGATTTGAATTCTTTGAACTTTTCAAAGGCTTCTGATTTGTACTTCATAAAATACAAGTAGCCATACCATGAAAAGTCATTAGTAAAGGTAATGAAATTGATGAAACCACCTCTAGCATGCGTGCACATTGGACCATATACATCTCTATATGTATTAGGTCTAAAGGCCCATTGGCACATTCACCCTTTCCATTGAGATAATTTGAGGTCATCTTCCTAATAAACAAGATTCGCATATGTCATATGATTCATAATCCGTGACCCTAAGTTCCACTCTTGTGTAGCTTAGCCATGCATCTCTCATTTATATTGCTAAGGCGATAATGTCATAAATATGAGGGTTCCATAGTATCTTGTCTTTACCTCTTAATGTCATTGACACTCAATGACAAACATACCTGAAGTAGATGGGACATCAAATGCCCTCTTTTTCAAGGACTCTAAATAGGCTTTGCAATTCCTTCTCTAGTGACCATCTTAGCCACAATAGAAGAAAGTGCCTTTTGGTGCTGCCTTCTTGACCTTCTTCTTGGTTACACTTCCCTTTGCTTTCATTGACTTTTTTTCTTCTTCTTCTTCTTCTTCAAACTTTTCTTAGAAGCATAAGAGTCCATAAGCATCACATTTTGGCCACCTTTTTCAAGGTGGGCTCCAAGTATCTTAGCGAGATTGATTCGTGCAGAATGGAGGTTTCTTTACTTTGCATATATGATGAAAATTAAGCCTGCGCGCACAAAAATTGTCAGTTAAAATTTGGATAGAATCAAGTCTATACTTAATTCATGGTCCATTACAAAACTCAACTTACCTGATCTCTCAATATAAGTATTCATCTTCAATGCATGTTGCACTGGAGATGTCCCCACTTGCATCTTGGAGCTAAAAAGTAGCTTTGAGATCTCGAGCCTTTCGGATCTCGCATGCTTGTCAAATAGCTCCCTAAGATGGATGATTATGTCATATGCTTCCATAGTTTCGTCCTGCATCTAATGCTCAGTGGTCATAGATGCAAGCATGATACAATTTGCTATCTCACTATCAACTATATACTTTTGATATGCATTTTGATCACTATCATATGCATCAACAAGTGGGGATTGGGGGAGGTGGCACATGGGACATGAAGGCTATCTTTTCAACCAGGGAGCTCAATTTCTAGGTTTCTAAACCAATCTAAGAAGTTTGGCCTTGTGAATTTGTTGTTATCCAGAATGGATCGTAGGTTCATGTTTGAAGACATGATGTTGATTCTAACAACCTAGAAGTAAAAGAGATTGTTATATTGTACTTAAAATAAAAATTATTATGGCTTTAATAAACGAATTATGGCTCCCACAATTTTACGGTCAATTAATAGGCTTCACTTTATAAAACTCCAAGAGAACTGATATGGAAGTTCTCCTAGTAGGTCGATATCCAATCTTACCTTAATGACCTTGGGTTTACCCAATAAGTCACTTCGAGTTAAAAGGTAGGTATCATACATACTAATTGCATCGACTTGCAATTATCGAATCTAATGTTATCAGCTAATTGACATTTGCACCATCATCAGGTTGTCAACTCTTTCACACGTGTACATCTCTTTTATACACTAACCTAACTTGTCTCCAAGCCCATTGACCTTGGGTTTACCCAACAAACCAATGAGTTCATTTAAACCCGGCCCATTAATATGGAAAACATGTTTCCATGGTTTGAACATATTCGTGTAGAGAGCTGCTACCTCTTAATAACCATATGTCTAAAAGAAATCTGCCTTAGCCATATTAATGGAAGATATAAGGCTTAATGTTGTTTAAAGAGAAACTTTTATTTAAGTTTAACGCGCTTTATTAATAGCGATGCATTTATAGGGGTATTTTCATCGCATGAAACAATATAAGTATATATAGTTTGCTAGCTACATGGCATGATTATGGACATCTATACTTTCAATTCCTCAAGCCAAGAAGGAATTGACTAGGTCAAGCCTAGGACATGCATGAATTACATCCGCAAAAGAAACTACAATTCAAAATTATAATTCCTTTTATTTAGGTCTTTCTTCTTCAAGTGGTGCTTCCTACTGTTGTCTTTGTGATCTTTTCTAATCAAACCCAACTGAATCTAATTACATTCAAAAGAGAATGCCTTAAGTTACATTTGAGAAGGATTGAGATGAGAAGAGAAGACAATAGAAAGTGTTAAAGAGAGGTAAGGACTCACATGCCCTATTTTCCATAAAAGAAAAAACATACATACTCTCAATCATCATTGGGTTCAGTAATAACCAACCATCATGCTTATTCCATACACCCTTAGCATACATTTAATACATGCAAATAAATTATCTCGGCATCCTTAGTTTGTACTAGCCTATGGTCCAACTTGTAATAGGTCCAATTCAACACTTGGACTAAAATTTCAAATGTTGAGTCATATTTTGACATGGAATTTTCATGCTATAATTTTTTTTCAATTTATTCTCATTAAATTCAAATCCCATGTTCCTAATTAATTAAAATTAATTAGTCCCTTAAAATATAAAGTTTAATTGATGTTATTTTGAATTTTTCAAAATTCTGAAGTACTTAATCTAAATTTTATTTATGGTATTGCTAGATCTACTTAGATTCTAAAAATATTTTAGTTGTCCAAAAATATTCGGTAAAATTCTAACATCAAATTGACATCTTGAAGTTTCATATAATTCAAGTCTCAAGGTTAGGAACTGTGGATAGTATGTCCAAATTTGCAAAACGGGCTGGCTCGGCGCTGACAGTAAACCCAGCCCAGTCCATGCACTGACTTATGGGATTTTAAAAAAATTCATTTTGGGTTGTATTTGAACGATTCAAAACTCCAGAACCAAGATTAAGATGTCTAAACATTTAAAAAATCAAACTCGAAAAAAATTATATGATATTTTTTTTAAAACGATATTCCAAACTATGCGACACCTAGAAAACCCAGGCCTAGGTTCTGTGAATTTTTTAATATTTTCTGGATGGCATTTGATCACCCCAAAAGCTGATCCTTCATCCCAAACAAGTCTAGAACATGAATCAATGATCAAAGCACATAAAAATGGCTTGTACAATTTCAAAAACACAAAACGGCACTGCTTGTGCAGTGCGCTCCCAAAAATCGGCATTAAAGAAAATTCAAGATTCAATTTTTAGTATTGACCTTATTAGAATTGACTTCAGTAATAGACTATTAACAAACATCTAACATTCAGATATAATCTGGAATAAACTTAAAGTTCAAATCTTTACATAAAAATTTGATCTTTGAACAGTGAAACTCTTCAGAATGCCGAAATCAGCACCTTTTCTACAAAAAATTCAACTTTGATGATACCAAGTTGGCTATAATACCACTGTTGGGTCTTGGATCGATTATCAAACAATTTAGCAACGGAAAAATAAAAACTTTATTATCCAAGACCTAGCAAGGACCTACTTGGATCATTCAAAATCGAAAAAACAATCATAGAAAAGTGAAAGGTCAAACTTGTTGGTCTGTGCTTCCTTCATGAAGAAGATCCGATAAAGGTAGCTCTTGGAGTGTAGATTCGTATATCACCAAGTGGGTTCATGGATAGGAACACCTCCAATGGTGATCCACATGAAGGCACAAAGTGAGAAACGTCCATGGAATCCGCAAAGATCAAAGACTCGGTGTTGCTAGTTGATTAGGTGATCTTCAAGGGGATGACTAGAGAGGGGTTTTGACTCTCAAAATCACTCTCTCACTATGGCGGACATTTTTTCTTGTGCTTAGTGGCTAGGATTATGATAATGTGATTTATATATAGACCCCTAGCATGTGCAAAAGGACGAGAGTACCCCTCATTAAAGAGGAAGGGATGGTATAAAGAGTTTTGGACGTAAATAGTACTTTTAAAATAAAAAATCCAAAATTTAAGACTAATAAAATACGTCCAAATCACTGTTCATGATAGCAAGAACACCATCGTCATGTAATCCATACCTTTAAGAATTTAGTGCGGCCACACACTACAATGCCCGCTAATCAATTTAGCAAAATCGTTACTCCACTGGGCCACATAATCCACGACTATCAACAAACCAGCGCCACATTCACAACGACGATCACGTTCTTTGATATCCCAACACCCTTCCTTCTCCCCTTCCCCCACATTTCTCCTCCTCCGCTCCCTTCTCCACGTACTCCCACCACAATAAATAAAGGCAACAGGGTATGCCATTGGTAGGTTGGTATGCATTACCATAGCGGTTAAACCACGTGTCATAAACAGACAAACGGGATGGTGGTTTAGTTAACTGGTGACTCACCACACCTGGTGCCTCTACGCCTGCACACATAATTTCTCTACGGCCTCTGCATGCCCCATAGGTTACACAGTCATCATGGCTCTACTTTGCTATTCTTTCCTTCCCTCTCTATAACCTCATCCTCTCTTCTTCATTTTTCACCATCGATAAGCTTGTTGTCTCTGTTGATCATGGCTGCCTCTGTAGACCCTCTGGTGGTTGGTCGCGTGATTTGGCGATGTGGTTGACATGTCTGTCCCTACCATCAACATGTCTTCGTATACTACGGAGCTAAGCATGTTACTAATGGCTGTGATGTTAAGCCATCTCTAACTGTCAACCCTAAAGTCACCCTTTCCGTCATCCCGACGAATTCTACACCCTGGTTTTCTCTCTTTCTCTGTTTAGTGCTTACTGAATTCATTCTTCAAGTGGACCCCATTATTATCTTTGTTCAAGGGATCATGCAGGTGGATGACTGATCCGAGATGCACTGCTCCCAGTGAGCCCTCCATGAGGGAGGGCACACTGCAAGTGATCTCGGGCCACACACTCTTCTGGTTTCTTTTTTCTCCCCTTCTTGATTTTCTATCTCTCTGTTTTTTTTTTCCTTTGTGTTAAATTCTCAGGATAGTTGTAGATATTCCAGGAGGAACCAATGCCACCCGCGGTATAATCTCTTCCTAACTCTTGTTATTCCCTTTAGCTTGCATGGAAGAAAGAAAACATTTGTGTCTGTTTTTCCATTTGAGTATATTTTTTACCCTGAAAAAGGTAGATAAAATAAGCTGTCTCGGTAAGGCAAAGCAATAGCTGAAGCTTTTTATTTATTTATTTATTTTGTGCTTTACTCTGACAGGAAAGCCTCTCTGTTGCTAGAGCAGCCATTTTCTTTCATTCTTTTCCTACACTGTCTGTTTTTCCATTTGAGTATATTTTTTACCCTGAGGTATGCGGGGGTGGAGCCGGGAGGTGGCGACTCTCGACGCAGTCGGCGGCAGCGGGAGTGTAGTACAGTAGTGAGAAATAATAAGGAAAGGCGCAGCCTCCTTTTGTGTTGAAAGGCGTGTTGTGTCAGTGACTAGTCTTTGTCCAGCTATCCTTTCATGAACTTAATTTAAGGCCGTGGGTCTAATGAGCATGGTCGATATGAGAAATGGTGCTGTAAGGAAGGGTGTTGGGATAATAAGGTTAATTTACCGCCGCCGTTAACCACTGTTTTCGGCTTATGTTTTCAATAATATTGCTCACAACGCCGGTTATTGAAAATTTTGTAAATCGATAAGCTACGCCATAACGCCGGCCACTCGCTTGCAGCGTCATCGTCACAATGATGGTCATTGCCACATATCCATGGACACACTACTTTGGGCATATTTTTTAAACCAACCTTAAATTTTGGATTTTTTATTTAAAAATACTATTCACGTGCAAAACTCTGGTATAAATGCATTCACATGCATGTAAATAAGGGCACCTATAGGCTTTGGCCCATGCAGCCTCAAGAGCCTTCTCCGTTTTACTCTCTCTTTATACCTTCTAAGAGCAACTCCAAGGGAGCTATGTAAATTAGCTAGCAAAAATATATATATATATTTTATTACATTATCTACTTTAGCTAACCGCGTTTTCAATTTCACTCTAACCACGCTATCTATTTTAGCTAACCATTTCAACTAACTTTAACTAAAATACTATGTAGTATGCCATGTCATCACCATATTGATTACATCACTAGAGTGTTGTTGGTGCAAAAATCTAGTGAAGAAGGCCTTGCCTAACCGTATAGCTAGCCAATGGTAATGGGAAATAGCTGGCTGATAGCTAGCCCTCGGGAGATAATATTTAAGGCAGCTATGTAAAATGTGCCTTAAAGACAGTGGTTTAGCCAACCTCGGGAGATGCCGTAAGTGCTTGATCCATTAGGTTTCCTGTCACTGGGCCACTTAGTACCAACCCTTGATTCGAGCAAGTCATGAGTAGTATCTATTAACACATCATAACCCCCAAATAACCGAAGAGTCAAAGGTTTGACTACGAACCTTTCCATATGCAACATATTGTGCAATGTTATCCTTTCACTCCATACTATATTTGACTTGGTTCAAAGCATGACTATGCATTAGCTCCCACTAGACTGGCTACGTCATAGCTAGCCCAAATGAGTTTTCTTGTCTCCGAGATCCATTACTCAAATAGCATGCCACTGAAGCTTATCTTCATGAAATATTCACTCTTGCTAGAGATTTCTAGAGATTTCTAGTAATGATCTCTACAAGAGGCCATCTTATGAGCAACTTCTTAGAGGCAACAAGGATCGAAGTTAAAGTATAGAATCAGCGCCCAAGATATCCTTGAGCACATTAAGTCTAAGGATACTAGCACCATTGCTATAATGAGACTGTCATTGATGATTGAATAGATAATCCATATGATTGTCTCAAGGGGGATTTGTGATGTACTTGACTACTCTTAGTAAGCATCCACATGTCTACTCTAATCATCACGATGATCATAGTTAATAAGAACAACTGCTTGATCAAATCAAGGAATATAACGTGTGCTAGTTTGTCCGGATCAACAATGTCCAATCTTACTGATCCTATGACTAGAGATACTTTAGATACAAACTGTCACGCCCGCTGACCGACCCAACCCTACGGCTGGATCGAACCAGAGGACGCTGACCACTAAATCCATTTATTTGTAAAACACATTTCATATACTCATTTTCGATATGATATTTAATATCCATTTAATCATATTTATACATGTGAATATGATATCACTAATTATTCACATTCATTAATATAAGGAGTACGCATTATATCTTTTCTAGAGGGTCCATAACTATACTTTAGTACAATATTTATACAAAATGGCATTTCCATGCCCTTTCCAAATCATTTACAAAAAAATTGTCAAAGTTCACCTCTTATCTTTGAAAATCCACAATGTAAAGTACATTCCATGATAAAAAAAAAATTAAAAATATAATATTCTAATGAAGATCTTGACATCTTTTGATTTCAATACAAAGTAGTCACACGATATCATGAATGAAGTGTATGCCCGAGACGGCATTTACTTATATTCCGCACGCATTTGACGATGACTCTCGCTCGCTGCCTGGTCCCGCTACTATCTACCAAGCATTCGTGAAAGCCAACGCAGCCAAACATTTTCATTGCGAATGCTTTTGCATTTCTATTCTCATTTCAAACAATTATACGCATATATATGCACAACAATTAACTTTTGTTATATGCATCACTTAATCATCTCAAAAACATTCAACATATTTGCCAAACAACCTTTCAACATTTACTCATGTGATCCATGCAATTTTTATAAATATACCATTTTATAGTAGTTTAACAAACTTTCATTTTGTCTCAAATATAGAAATACAATAATTCTCATCTTTCATTCTCCCATGTGTTGTTATTCTTGTCACAACTCAATTCACACAATCCACAATTATTGTCATCAGGTCTCTTAAACGACCTAATCCAAAACTTTCTGTATAGATAACTAATCACCGACAAGCCTCACTAGCCAGTCGCATAAAACACTACGGACTGGTTATTTTACATTTACATTTTGTGTACAATATCGTACCGTCCCACTGAAAGCATTTGATTGGTATGCCAATTATAAATCATTTCATTCAGAAGATCAAGATTTGACCCTTTACTGCATACTCAATCTATCCCCTAACTCAAACATGACGGTTAACATTCCTCTAAGGGCATTATTAATTAGTCATTTACAATACCATTTTCACATTTCCACAATACACTAATATTTCGAGGATCATGTGGTACGTGAATCACGTCATGTTTGCTACTACATAGTTCATTTATAAGTCAATCAACCACCACTCAAACAAATTCATTTATGGTTCAAATAGAAGCACATATGTAGATGTTTGTCAAACATTTCAGATTTAATTGGTTTAAACCAAAAACCTAGATTTCATAACAAACATTCCAGATTTGTTTGACAAACAAACACAAAACTTGAAACAAGAAGAGAAGTATGGAAGAACAAACCAAAAGGTTGTCGATTCCCGTCTCCTATCCTTGAATCCCAATCTTAAGGTCGTTTATCATCACCCTTAATCCATCACAAATACGTCACAATCATAACAACAAAGAAACCAAATATGCATTACTAGTGTTTTCAGTTAGGCTGATTTCCTACCCAATACACCTTCATTTGTGGAAATTTAACGGGAAAAAATGAGCTATGTTTTTCCTAAACTTCCTTTAATAAAATGATAGTTCTATGAGTATATGCCAAGAGAAATTGGAATCATCCACCCAGAGTACCGAAAACTCAAGATATGTCCCAAACAACTCGGGACTACTATATTTTCAAACAAAAACCGTAATTTGCCCAAAAACAAAACTTCACTTGACCACCCTAAGGGTCCAATGGGATCCAACTCAATACACTTATTTCCAAGGAAAGTTGTTCCCTTAGAGCCTGGGCTACTTCAAAAATTTGAATCAATTAATTTGGATGAGTGAAACCAACTTAAGGCCTAAATACCAAACACCAAAACTATACCAAAATGTAACCGCATCAGCCTCGAAAATAGAGCTTCACTTTGACGAATTTCTAGGTCAAATGGGGTCCAAATTTGAATACACTTATTTGAATAAAATTTGTTCTCTTAGATGTCTAGTTTACCTGAAAATTTTAATCGCTCAATTTGATGAACAATACAAGTTATGGCCAAACAAAACATGGGTTTTGGAAAATTTTCGACAAAGATTCCCTAAAAACCCCAACATTTTCTTTATACAAAAAATTCTCAAAACCAATCTTAATCAAAAGCAAAACGATCATTGAACTTCTTAACTCAAGCATATATATATATATATATATATATATATATATATATATATATATATATATAGAGATATATATATATATATATATATATATATACCGAATTATGGTTCTACTAATCCAAACACACCAAAGACTCCGAAAGGAGGGTTCTAGCAAGCAAATGGATGACCATACCCAAATCTTAGACAAGTATCCATACCATAATCTTTTTGAACACTCTCTAGCTTCTTTTCCTCTTCTTCTCTTCTTCCTTCAAGAACAAGTAGAGTCCAAAGATGGCTTCTCCCCATCTCTCAAGAACGTGCCCTAGCTCCCCTTTTGCCCAAATGAGAAATGATCTCATTTTACTAGACCAAATTTGGTCTTATTCTCATATTATATAAGGCCTTGTTTGGCCTTCCCTTTTTTGGCTTTCCTTTTTTTTTTTTTTCATTTTTTGCATTAAAACTCTTCATTTCTATTTCATTTGCATAACAACTTATCACATTTATATTTTTATATACTTTTTCATTTATACGAATTTTGGGTCCTCATTTTGGACATTTTACCAATTTAACTCTTGACTTCAGATAATTCCAATTTTATTTTAACTTGTGCTATACCTTAAACATATCATTAAACTATCAGTATTTAATTTGGGGTAATTAATCCACTCATGCAAATTCTCACTTAAAACCTCTATTTTTATCACTTAAAACCAATAAAATATCTAATAACTAAAATATAAAAAACATTATAATAGCAGAAAATGCTATAAAGTAAAATAATAAAATGAAAAGGCTATTTTTAGGACGTTACACAAACATAATTACACACAATAGAAATCTCACTATATGATCACCATCATGATTTCCTTTATGCTACGTAATATATCATGGACTTCCTTAATTTGATTTAAGATCTTTATCACTCCTATATATTAAACAAACATCAAAGAAATGAAGATGCATTTATTTATAAATGAATATAAATCGTACAATAAGAGCTAAAGGTGATTGCATTTAGAGCACTTTTTTAATAGTTGGTTGCTAAACTGGTCACGAAGCCCCTCATATTGTGTTTGGGATCACTTTATTGAATGAGACTTATTCTAGATTTATTCCTTCCTCAACCACATTTTCTTACTAATCAATCTTCAATCTAGATTCTTAGTATCTATTGATTTAGTATATTCTAGAGTGCATCTTTTGTAAATTATCATATTTCGAGATGTATTTGATCCATCTCAAGAGCTACAGAGAGAGAGAGAAATAGAGAGAGTCTCATTGAGCATTAAAGAAGGCTTCAAGTTTGTATAGCTTGAAGGATTTGTGAAGTGCCAATTGGAGGCAAAATCCAAGTGTAAAAGGAAGAACCTCATGTTAGAGCTCAACACTAGTGGAACCCTCCCCATTTGAAGGTTAAGGAAAAGTGGATGAAGGAAAAGGTATGTTAAACCACTATAAATTCGAGTTTGCACTTTTTATCCTTATCTTTGTATTTATTTTTCTTGAATTAAATTGAAGATTTCTTATTGATTTGCAAAATGTTTTTTGAGAAAACGAATTCACCTCCTCTTGGTTAGTTTGCTAAGTCATATCTAACTTTCTATTGGTATCAAAGTTAGGCCTCTTGTTTTCAAGACTTAACCGTCTAAGAGGAAAATGACTAGCACTAACACTAAAACTAGCTCAAGCCTTTTTCAAGCTGAAAGTTTTTCCATCAACAAACCCCCTTTCTTTGTTGGGTTTGATTATCAATTTTGGAAAAAGAAAATGACTTGGTATTTGTAATCTCTTGATTTGTAGTTTGGAAAACAACTTATTTAAGCTACACATTCCCACAAAACTGCAGATTAAAACCAAAAACCTCTTGAATAATATGATTATGAATAAAAAATCAATTAAATTAAAAGAGCTATTTACATTCTTGTATGCGCTATGGATAGAATCAATATAATATAATTTGTCAATGCAAAACGCTTAAGGAAGTTTCAAGGATACTAAAATTACGTGATGTATGAAACCAACCAAATCAAAGATTCTAAAGTTAGAGTTCTTGTTAATAATTATGAAATGTTCAAAATGAAACCTAATTAATCTATTGTTGAGATGTTTACTAGGTTCATGGATGCTATCAATGGACTTGAAGGATTGGGAAATGAGGTAAGTGAAGAAGATAAGGTATCTAAAATTCTAAGATAACTACCTCCCAAATAGAACTCTAAAACGAAGGCTATTGTGGAAGTGTTAGGCATGAAACGTGTGTATAAATATGAATGCCTAAATGCGCAAGTGCTGTCGTAAACATGTAAATAAAGGAAAAGTAGAGTGTCAAACCCACAGACCAAGGGCATATACTAACCTAATCTAGGTTTAATTCTATTTGGATGGATAAATCTAGGTTGAAAATAAGATAAACTAGCATGCAAAATATTACCCTAAATTACCAATGAAGACTCAAGACTCACTAAAGAAAACCTAAAACAATCTAAAAACCCTAAAGCATCATTTCACCAAGATTATAATTAATTGAAGGAATTCGATTTAAAATGAGGTGTTATGTTTACTCGTTGTTAGCAGATATCACTTTTGTTGTACCGACTTTCATGTTCTCAATAATGCCTCTTTAGTTTAGGTTATAGTCATTTCTGCATTAACTACTAACCTTAAAAGTCATTAAGATTAAGAATCCATATTGCCATGTTAAACCTAGGATATCTCTACCTCTAGGCATCGAACAACAATTCATATAGGTTCCTTTTGAATTCTGGCTTCTCGGCCTAGATTCGAAAGCTACAAATCAAATAGAAAGTGGCAAAAAAACTATTTGTAATAAAAACAATATGAATGATCTGGAAAAATAAACTAATATATAAGAATATTAATCCATGGTTCCAAAAATCAATCATCAATTAGACAGACATTAGAAGTTTAGAAAATAACTTAGAAAATCCTAAAAATAGAAGGGAACCAAAACATAAAGGAAACCATAGAGAAAAAGAGAGCAAAATCTAGGTTTTGATGGAGAATCTTTGTCTCCTCTTTGGATCTCTTGCGTCAATGAGGCTTCAATTCATCTCCCCCAAGACTCTCGTCGTCCTTCCTCCCCCTCCAAGAATCGTGGCCTAAGGTGTTTCCACCTAAAGGAACTTCTAAAACCATTCTCCCCTCAAAAGCATGAGCTAGGGCACTTATATCAGCACTTTTGGGCTAAAATGCACCCAAGACTGACCCCCAACGATGCTACTTCGTGCCCTCATGTCTTGACATTGTACCCTCACATCCTGATGTTGTGACCTCATGTCGCGCCCACGCCGCGATCGCCGGTGCCTCAAATCGCGACATCGCGCCCCTCACGCTGCGGACTTCGCAACGCCACTACAAATTGCCGGCAGCTTCGCCACGCCGCACGACCCTCGCATGTTGCGATGTGATTGCTCCTCTTTGTTTTCCTCTTCACTTTCGGAGGCCATAATTTTGTCGTCCAAACTCCAAATCGAAAGAATTCTTGGTCTCATGCAAATATTAGAGAGTTGATATGGCCAGAGAGAACACTTTAAAGCTAATGGTAGAGACTGAATCAATAAAGTGTGCCAAGTGGTTAGATATTTGAGCACTCTTCTCTTCTTCGTTCTTCTAAAAGCCATAACTTGATCATTTGAAGTCCAAATTGAGTGAATGAGGGCTCTTTGGAAATCTTGAGAAGTATACTATCCACAAATACAAAGATTAGATCTGTGGGAGGTCATTCGGCAGGCTAAACATGAAATATAATAGTTATCATTGCATGTGGAATTTATTGATTTTTTTTACTTTTTCACTTCATATTGCCTCAATTCCTAGGATTTGGTCCTAATTACAAATAGGAATGAAAACAGTGTTAAAACATTTATTAACATCATAAAAATTACAAAATTCTAACCAAAATATGGGGATAATATCAATATAAAATATACTCATCAAGAAGCAAAAAATTTGAGAGAGCTACCTCTTGAAGAACTTATTGGTTACTTGATGACCTATGAAATGAAGATTGCAAGACAAGAAAAGGAAATGCAAAAGGAAGAGGGCAAAAAGAAGAGCATTGCACTCCAATCTCAAGGAAGAGAAAGCCTGAGATAAGGATAAATTTGAATGAAGAACCTCCAATGTAAAGAGTAACTACAAGAAAGAAGGCCTTCTCAAGAGAAGAAAAGTGAAAGATAGAGTCGAGCTAAAGAAGCACTTGCTGCCGCAAGAAGCCGGTCTGTAAAATATGATCCCCAGAAAGCCAAGAGAGAAAAGAAAAGAGTCATGATGACAACATGGAGTAAAAGTGAATATTCATCCGATGATGAAAATGAGAAAGAAGTTGCCAACATGTGCTTCATGGCTCATGAGGATCAAGATGAGGTAAATTCTAACTTTGATGATGATGAGTTTATGATTGAATATGAGGAATTTCTTAAAGACATCAACAAGCTTGATGAAAAGAACACTTCACTTAAGAAGAATGTTTTTGAGCTTCAAAAAGAACTTGATGAAATCAAAGAAAAAATTTCAAAAGTTGAAGTTTCAAAAATTTCTCTTGAGAATGTAAATGAAAAACTACTCAAAAAGAATGAATGGTTGGTCTCTTCCCTTTCCAAATTATCTTGTGGGCCAAAAGATTTTGGCATGATCCTAGCTAGCCAAAAATGTGTTTTTGATAAAGAGGGGCTAGGATACAAGTATTCAAATAATGAAAAATATTTTAAAAACTACTTTGTCAAGGAGTCCACAAGTGAAAGTCCCTCAACCATTTGCAACTTTTGTGGTAGAGGAGGACACATTAGTAGTACTTGTCCTCTTAGGAATGGATCCCAAAAGGCCTCAACCTCTAAGTCAAAGAAGACTTGGGTTGAGAAGTCAAAGGTCATTGACCACCAAGGACCCAAAAAGATTTGGGTACCTAAAGCATCTTGATTCTTCTTGTAGGTATCAAAGAAGGAGAAATGGTTTTTGGATAGTTGGTGCTCAAGGCACATGACCAGAGAGATGAGTCAAAATTTTCTTTCCGCACAAGAAGAAAATGAGGGTACGTGACCTTCGGAGATAACGGGAAAGGTAGAATCATTGGACATGGTTTTATAGATCACAATTCTTCATCTCTCATTGAAAATGTTTTGCTTGTTGATGGGTTGAAAAATAATCTTTTGAGAATTACTCAACCTCGTGAAAAAGGTTTTAAAGTGATTTTTGAGCCTTCTCATTGCATCATCAAGGATTCTCAAAATGGAAAAATCATCTTCATGGGCAATAGAAATGATGAGAGTTGGTTGTGGCATAGAAGATTGAGACATGTGAACATGGATCTCATTATGTGACTCCAACAAATGAATCCTTGTAAGAGGCTCCCAAAATATCTCCGAAAAGATAAAGTTTGTGAAGCATACCAAATGAGAAAGCAGATAAAAACCTCTTTTAAAAACAAAAATTTCATTTCTACCTCAAGACCTCTTGAGCTTCTTCTCATGGATTTGTTTGGACACTCAAGGACTACTAGTCTTGGAGGTAAATCATATGCATTTGTGATTGTGGATGACTTCTCTAGATATACATGGGTCTTGTTCTTAGCTCACAAAAATGATGCCTTCCATGAGTTTTCAAAGCTTTTTAGAAAAATTCAAAATGAAAAAGGTTTTACTATTTCTTGTATAATAAGTGACCATGGGAGGGAATTTGAAAATGTTGATTTTGAAAGCTTTTGTGATGAGCATGGAATTGAGCATAACTTTTCGGCTCCAAGAACTCCCTAACAAAATAAGGTTGTTGAAAGAAAAAATAGAACTTTGTAAGAAATGGCAATAACCATGCTTCATGAAAACAATTTGCCAACTTATTTTTGGGCCAAAGCCATCAACACTTCTTGTTATATATTGAATAGATTTTTGATAAGGTCCTCCTTAGACAAAACCCCATATGAAAAACAAGAAACCTAACATTAGTTATTTCATAGTCTTTGGAAGTAAATGCTTTATTTTAAACACCAAGGACAACCTTGGAAAAGTTGATACAAAATCTAATGTTGGGATATTTCTTGGCTATTCTTCATAAAGTAAAGCTTATAAAGTTTTCAACAAAAAGACTATGGTAGTAGAGGAGTCCATCCATGTAGTTTTTGATGAATCTAACGATTCTCTTCAAAGAAGAGAAAGTGCTGATGATGATGTAGGTTTGTATTTCTCCATGGGAAGATTACAAATTGAAGATGGGGTTCATCAACAAGAAGAGGAGATTGATTCAAAGAAGGAAGAGCAACCTTGGCTTTTCATCCATCTCCTTAACTTTGAGAGAAAGGAGACTAAGTCAAGGACTTCCAAGAGAGTGGAAAATTGTCACAAATCATCCATAATATCAAATTATAGGTAATCCATCTATTGGGGTAAGGACTAGGTTCTCTCTTAGAAATATTTGCAACAACCTTTCCTTTATTTCTCAAATTGAACCCAAAAACTTAAATGATGCTATAGTAGATGAGAATTGGGTAATGGTTGTGTAAGAAGAACTCAATCAATTTGAAAGAAATGAAGTCTGGGACTTAGTACCTAAGCCTAATGATCAAAGTGTTATTGGTACTTGTTGCTAACCGAAAGTGCACGGGTTGTACAAGTAATACAAGGTTTTCAATTATGAACTAAGATTGTTCCCATGAGGACTATAGGTTTTATGGTGGATTGAGCACTGGCACTCACCTAGTTCAATTATTCTCATCTAAGAGTTGAGAAGTTATAAAAATAATAAAACTAAACTAAAACTAAACAAAGAATGATTTGTGAAAACTGGAGTAAATGAATAAAAACAGGAGAAAAAGTCTGAAGGAGGAACTAAGGTTTGTTATCTTCATTGATGTTTAAGGATTCATCTAGATAAGGTCCGGGATGAATGAATTACAACTTGAGTTGGTCCGAGGATACGATACAAGGATCCCACTTTCGTGTTCCCCCTTTAGTATTTTCTCGCACTATCCACCTAGTCACAGTTATGTTCTTCTAGGTTGATAAGATGAAACTTTTCTACGACATTTTTCCTCGGGAGCTCTATTGGTCACTATTACGTCCTTGAAATAGAGCTACTAGACTAAGCTCAGATTGGTCATAGTTACGTTCTTGCAATCCTCACTTAATACATTTGGTATCCCTTCCTAGTACTAGACATTTCTAATTCCCTAAGCCTCTTTGACTAAGTTAATTTGAATCCTAATTAATTGATTCATGCTTTAAGAGACTCGAAACCAGATTTTAGGGCTTAGTCCAAGCGTCACTGCTTAGTCCAAGCGTCACCAAGGATACCCTAGTAAAAGGATCGAAGATTCGATTCTCATCATAGATTAATTAACCAATATCATAATAATCCAAGTATCTAACACCAAACACAACAAATCAAGTATAAATAAGCCAACCAACTAAAGATTAGACAAACCAAATCATCAAGCCTGATAACCAACTCTATAGAACGCTTAATATAACATTTCAAATCATCAAACCCATAAATTCATGTCATTAAAAACATAAAGTCATAGAATTAGAAAGAAGAAGAGATAGAAATACAAAATAGGGGTTAAATGCAATGACTTTAATCCTAAACTCCAAGTTGAACTATACTCAATAAGGTTAGTATTCCAAGAATATTCGACACAAAACTTAAAATTCACAAAACAAACCTAAAACTAAGAAATCTACAAAATCTAACCCTAGAAATGGAACAAAGCTCGAGGAGGGAAACCCTGAGAAGATCCTCCATCTCTAAGATTTTCAACCTAGAAACATCTTGGGTAAACACCCTAGATACTTCTTGGAAAAGTGGGCCAAACAAGCCCAAAAATGGAAAATTTCAGGCTAAACGTCAAAGACGGTCACACCTTCAAGTAAGGATAAAAATAGTATCGTAAGAAAATGGACGGTCATGACCGGGGTCAACTGAATGACTTAGGTCACAATTACGCCCCGAGGCCATAACATTCTTGTCTGGGCTTCAAATTTGGTGTTCTTGGTACCGTTGTAAAGATCTTGAAGTGCAAAATCCATCCATATAAAATTTTATGTCATTGGAAGCCATTAGTTACACTGAAAATGCACAAAATTGGAAGGATGCTACATGTGGTGTTTTGGAAAATCCTCCCTTGTCTTCATGAGGTCGAGGCCGTATCTTTTTCGTTTGAACTCCGAATTGGGTGATCTTAGACTCGTTAGAAATATTGAGAGGTGTGGAATTCATCTATATCATGTTTGAATCCATGGGAGGTCATGGTACAACCCAGAAATTTATATTTTTGACCCTTATTATGCTCTCTTTGCTTCAAAATGTACCTAGAGTCATAAAATGATAAAATTACATTGTGAGCTTCCCTCAAACAATTCATAATACCATGGATTGATAGGTGGTTAGAAGTATAAAATCATGTATGAAAAAACCCTGTCAAATACCTCAAACTTGACATTTTGCTTGTCCTCAAGCAAAGCAATAACATACTTTCCTTATTCACAACTAACAAATATGTTAAGCAACAAATTGAGATAATAAATGATAATTTTCCTCAAGGATCTAACCTTCATACAACACAAAGAAAACTTTGTGTAGTCTCATGTGTGTGTTGTGTCAAAAATAATAGATTGATCATGAGTTGAACCTACCTACACCAAAGTTCTCATGTGTGTGTGTAGTCTCCCCTCTTTAGTCAATTGCAATTTGATGGAATTAGATGAGTATGAGTGGAATGGGATCTCTCACTTTTTAGTAAGTGTGTGGAACTCCATAAGCTTAATTGTTGGGCATATCACTTTCCACTAATGTAGGCAAAGCACAACACTTAGGATCGACTAGGTCTTAAAAAGCTTGTAATGTATGGCTTATGTAAAGGTGGTTAAATAGGTCATTTAGGCTTCAGTTTACCCAAAACATACAAGTTTTCCTTTTTCTTCACTTATTTATTCATCCTTTAGCATATTGCACTATTTTTCACACTTTAAGCCTCTCAAACTTAGCTCGTCAGATCTTTCAACACATAGTCATTCCCCCAAACTTGGATGATTCTCATTATTTTCACCATTTTTGAAAGAAAACTAAGTCTTTATTTCTTTTTCTCTATAGACATTCAAGGCATGGAATAGTGCAATGCTTGACCTCCTTAATCTTTCTACCTTAACGAGCTTTAGGTTAGTGTTGACCAAAATTTTCAACACAGCTACCAAAGACTAACTAACGTCCCCGACAACGGCGCCAAAAACTTGTAAAGACCAAAATGTGTATTATATATGAAAATATGGCCAAGGGAGTGAATGTGGTAAATACTCAAAACTGATTTGAAACAAAAGTAAGTGTACTAAAAAATTGAAATGAAAAGTATTACCAACACTCATCCCCTTTCCGCAAGTGCACGGGTCATACAAGTAATAAAGTGGACTCTAAAAGTCTAGATATTGTACCCACAGGATTGGAGGTTCTCTTTGATTGGAATTTGATCACCTCGATTATAAGGGCTCTTCACTATTTAGGCGACCAAATAGGATGTGGAATAAAATCAATTTAATTGAAATAAAAAACTGATTTAAAACTAATCCTAAAATCTACCAAATAAACAACTACTTAATTCTAAAAGGTATGAAGAGAGACTGATAGGCATAAAGCGTGATGTGTATATATGTACGCCTATGTGCGCAAGTGCACGTGTCGCCTCAAGTAATATAATGATAAGTGAGTATCGTTCCCATGGAGAATTGAGTTACTAAGTACTGACTCTAATCTAGCCTATGCTTTATTTGGATGTTGGAAAATCTATAGAAAAATTCAAAGACACTAATCTAGGCATGCAAGAATGACTATATAAAGACTAAAAAAGCCTTAAGGTATAGATTTCACCTAAACAATGATGTATAAACCTCCTAACCCAATTAATCGATGGTCAATTTCATCATGAATATGGCGATTTAACTAATGTATATTCGAATCTCTCTCGAGCATTCGCACACTACCCTTAGAAAAGGTTATACTCGCATTCCCGCCTCAAACCATCATAACTATGATGCATTGGAACCCTATAAATCTTAATACCACACCTAATCTCACTTATATCTCTTCATTCCCGATACTAGATGGTAAATCATCCATGGTCTAATTCTTAACTCTCACTTCTCAGATTTGAATCAAACCACAATTCATGCAAATATCACAACATCCACAAGCATTAAGATCTAAATGAAATACTAACATAAATATGAAATAAAACATCAATCAATATAAAATTAGGAGAGATTCATACAAATATGTCTGGCTACATCTAAACCCTAAGAAAAACTAACTAAAATATAAGTGAAAAGTAAATACAACCATCAAAAGAGCAGAAAACGGAAAAGGAAAAAGAGAGAAAACAAATTTGGCGGCTTAAGCTCTTTTCCATTATCTTCTTCTTTCCTCAAGTGCCTTCCTCTCCAAGAACGAACCCTAGAAATTCTTCCAAGAACAAGCCCTAGGTGTTTTCAAACTAGTGCGCATTTGTTCACTCAAAAACGTCCAAAACTGCCCAAATCCTCCTCCTCTCGATCCCTACTACTTGAGCTTAAAACCCTCCATTATGGGCTCAAAATGGGCCAGCA
Source organism: Tetrastigma voinierianum (assembly GCA_016808115.1). Classification (NCBI taxonomy): domain Eukaryota; kingdom Viridiplantae; phylum Streptophyta; class Magnoliopsida; order Vitales; family Vitaceae; genus Tetrastigma; species Tetrastigma voinierianum. The sequence goes on along the minus strand of JAEQBH010005339.1, from coordinate 21,409 downwards.
ATCCACCAAAACCACTTAACGCCGCGACGCCATGCAGCAACGTCGCGACGCCGACGTCGGGATGCTCGCTTTCGCAACGCCGCGATGTTGAGAACCAACGTCGCGATGCTGCTGCAGTCCCCTATTTTTCATCTAACCGTAAGACCATAACTTTGTCATACGACCCGATTTGGGTGTTCTTGTACCGCGAAAGCTCTGAAGTGTAGAATCCATCCATATATAGCTTGATGCAATATAAGCTCATATGATTTCTGAAAAATTCAAAATAGAGTAGCGCCTCGCTGGCGTGCTGCGTAATGTTTGCCGCATTTTCTTCAAGTTTTGAACTCAGATAACTTCTTTGTTCGAACTCCAATTTTGGTGTTCTGTATCCCTGGAAAGCTCTTAGCTTAGAATCCATAAATATATGGATTGATGCAATAGGAGCTCATATGATGTCTGAAAATCGTCAAAATTCAGTAGCCTCCTCACAAGTTTTGTAGCCGTTTCCACCAATTTTGCACAATTCCACCAAATGGATGACCTGATCATAAGTATGAACTTTTAGAGCATTAGGGCACTTATTTAACATAAAAACACTAGAAAAAACTAACTAAAGCATAGGAGATAAAATGAGTATTTAAGACACCATCACACCCTAAATCCTTAAAATTCTGCTCGTCCCTAAGCAAGAGACCAACTCAAACAAACAAAATTGAAATGACATGAACTAAAAATAATGAGATGAGTATGATAACATGATTCCAAATGGAAGAATCACTAAACACAATTCTAGCAATATTAGCTCTTTTCAACTAAAATTTTAGGGATCCTTAAACTTTTAAACTTTCTAAGGAACATGGCAAGCAAAGCAAAGCATGGTAAGCAGAGCAAATCAACTTCAAGTCAAGAAATGACCTTTCCCAAGGAAACTAAGGTGAGGGTGATAGCATGATCTTTAGTGTATAGCAAGGTCCTAGCACCCCCAAACTTAAGCTCAACTCACCTATTTGGAAGAAGCTAACTAAGAAAGGATAAGAACACACCCTGTTTATTCATACCAAAATACCTAAAAATTTCCTAAATACCTAAAAAATGAAGGAGAACTAGTGCCAAGAAGTTTTAGATGAGTGTTCCTATAGCGAGGATCCATTGGTGACTCCCCACCAATTGGTTAAGGGCACCAGACATTAAATTCCCTTAAAACTTCACCCCGAACACTCAACCAAACTCAAAGGCCCTAGGTTGTGGGAAGGATCCATCTTCTGTCCTTACGGTAGCTGGGCAAAGGAAGTCAATGACTCCCTGGGCCGCTTAGGGCATTAAAGCCGAAGGCCCGACTGCGTCTCTGATTCATTGGATGATCCACTTCATTCTAACTGGCGTCTATTTTTTTGACTTTTTTTTCTTTTTTTTCTTCTTTTCACTTTTTCTATTTTTTTTCATATATTTTTCTTTACCGGGGGCAATAATGGCAACTTTCTTTGATTGGGTGTCCCATCACTTAGATGGTTAGAACTTCAAGGTTAGTTGAATTCAAGGCAAAGAGTCCGACCATGTATATAAGGGAGACCCTTAAAATGTGTGTGTGATAGATTCCTTGAGAAATAGCTTCTTAGAACAATGGAGGTGACTAAGCTAAGTCACCTATAACTAAGCAAGTACACAATTCCAGATCATTTAAAACCTAAGGGGTCCTAATCCTTTACACTTGGCATTTTTGAATAGTTGTGTTCAAAATGACCTTCTACTAGCCAACAAGGCATCAAACTCACTCATATGAGACACAACATAAATAAATAAAGAATGAAAAGCACATGCAACTACCAACCAAACAACTAATTAAACAGTAAGGAGATACAAAGTTGATTTCCTGGGAAATTTTTTTCTTAATGATTTCTTGAATTCACATCACTCCCCAAACTTGAAATGAACATTGTCCTCAATGTGAAACAAAAGAATGGATAATGAGGTACTCCCGAGGTCGATCAAGTTCTCCAGTTGCTCCAATGAATATGGCTCGCTTTCTGACCTTGCTGCAGCAAGAGGGGTTGCACCTTAAGTCCAAAACGAGAGGAGGCTTGAAAATAGAAGCATATATGGAATGAAACGAGGGAGGATGTTGAAACTGATTTCCTTGTTCAATTTTTGTTCTTTGAACCTCCAAGATACCATAAACTTCCACTTTTCAAGATTCCCCACCTCCATAGCCAACTTCAAACTCCAAAAACCTGAAAAACAACACTAAGAAACACAAGATCAAACAAGAAAATTTATTCAAAAACAAACTCAAAAGTAAGTAAAAAAAAAAAAAAAGGAAAATGAAACTTATTAAACTTGGGTTGCTCTCAAGAAGCCGATTAGTGCCCAAAAGTGTTGGCTTGAAACTCTATATTATATAGGTTTCTTGAAGCTACAAGACTAATCGGTGTCATTATGCCAATTGAAGTGTTCAAGTCTTCTTAGTATCACTTATGCCAGCTTAGAGGTTATTTTTGGTTGTTTGTGTTTTGCGTACTCGGGAGTTCAATATCTAGACATATGATGAATCATGAAGATTTAACTCAATGGGGCCACTAATGTAAACTGCACTACAAAAATCAAAGAAGAATAATCAGAAGTACAATGTAAAGGATGAATCAAAGAAATCCCGTGAATTTTCTCCGAGATTGCGTCACTGGATCACAAAATTCGCAACCCAATGTGGCTCTATAACTTAGCGAAATTCACCAATTCTCACAGATCAACTGTGAATTCCTCGCTTTTATAAGTAACTGCTCCAGCTTAAATTTTCATTTTGCCACCACAATTCTGCAAAGATTTAAATTTCTGTTAGCTAGCCAAACTCACCACCACTGCATTAATTTTGCATTTTCGCTATCTTCATAGATTTTCATGAAGCAAATGAATTTCACAGCTAATAAATTTTCATTTAGCCAAATTTCTTTTTTGTTCTTAACAAATTCACCGCCTTGTCATGCTTTTGTAATTAATGCAAACCGACTTCACTTTGGTGTATTACCTCGTCTCCTAAAATTAGGCCAAATTGTTAGGCTTCAGGTATTTTCATACATCAAGTGGCCTATATAAGCCCCTCCATTTTGTAACCCAAAGCAGCAAATTGAAGAAGCAATTTTTTGGTAAGTTTTTATTTTTGTCTCAGAGTTAGTTGGGTGGTTCGCTTTCTCTCTCTTCTCTCCTCTTTCCTTATTTTCTGCTTCCAAACACCCTCTCGATGACAACTCAAGAGATGCTTGGCTGGGCTCTTCGAAGAGAAAGTAGCTAGCTCTGCATGGGCATATACAGTTAACCTTTCTTGTGTTGTGCGTCATACACCGTGTTTATGACCACTATCTTCAAACTAGGGTGAATATATCATTTAATGTCATTAATTGGCCAATACTTACCATGTGCTTCGTGATTACGCGGTATATTTATTGCTAGATGCACTGTGGTTCATTAGGATGGTCTTTACGAGCCTCAGATGATATTTAATGTTAGGTTTCAAACTAAAGGGCTATAGATGCATGTTACCTGTAAGCACCTTCAAATAGGAGTTGTTTTTAGTGGTGAGGTTTGCTAGTTAAACATAGATCCTAAGTTGTGGCTTGACTATGCTGCTTGGTCATAACGCGAGGATAAAACCCTGAGACACTCATGCCCTAACTTCTTACCAAGTTAGTGACCTAAATCTTCAAAGTTAACTTTTCACACTTCATTTTCGCTTTTACAGCTAATCAATTTTCAAACTCATCACATCGCTTTTGAAAATCCTAAAAAGTCCAAATAGAAAAGTCTTACCTTCGTAAGTAATTTACGCAAATCATTCCTAGGATGAAAACCCATCCCCGTGTTCGACTCCTAGACCACTATACGCAAAGAGCTTGACTATGGCAAGAGTAGGAACTTAGGTATATAAATTTGTTGATTTTGCTCAGCCTACTCGTGGCACGAATCAAACAGCCGCTGTCGGGATGGTGCCAAACTACGAACGATAAAAGCTGGCTGCATTTCGTGGATCAACATCACAAGCGGCGTAATCTTTTAACTCTTTGAAACCCGCCTGTAGTAATCAAGTGTAAGTTTTCATCACTGCGCAATCTCACCGCTTTTGTTTTTTTTATATACAAATAGTTTTTATTTTAGCTAACCCTAATCTTTTCGCCAAGTTTCGCTGTGCTCTTGCTGCCTCTACAATTTCAGATCAGGTGTTTGGTGCAACAAAGGGGAATAGAGACACATCAGGTGTCTACATAGAATCAAGACACAACTTGACCTACCGGCTGAAGCTCAAGGTACACACCGATCCCATGGATCCACTACCTGAAGAACAATGTGAGTCACTGAACCCCAATGAATCCAACAAATTTATAGAACCATGAGGGATCACATCCACCCCTCCTAGAGTTAAGGTTCCATCCTTCAGATCATTCCTCCCGCTTGAAGATGTAAAGCAAAGGAGGCCATATTTGGTACCCCTACTCCCCACATATCATGGTATGGAAAATGAAAATCCATACACTCATATTAGGGATTTTGAGGAAGTATGCACTACCTTTAAGGAAGGAATGATGGACATGGATTTGCTTAAGCTGAAAGCATTTCCACTGACCCTAAAGCGACAAGGCTGGCAAGATTCGCTCAACCTATCGAGGCCAAGAACCATTAGAAGACTAATGAGCTGCAGCGCACTCCCGAAGAAGTTCTTCGCTCATAGTTGACTAATAATTTGAAGAGACAAATTTATACTTTTGGTGTACCAAGATGGTGAGAGGTTTTTATCGCGGTTGAAAGTGACTATGGAAACCATCAGTGCATGCCCACATCATGGGTTTGATACATGGATGCTGGTAAACCATTTCTATGGTGGTATGTCCCCACCTATGAAACAATTGTTGGAAACCATGTGTGGGGGTAACTTTTTGAGTAAGCATCCCGATGAAGCTATGGATTTTTTGAACTATGTGGCTGAAACCTCAAAGTCATGGGATGAACTGAATCCAAGGGAAGCCGAAAGATTAAGGCCATTGAACCACCAAAGGGGAGACCAGTACGCATTTCCTGAAGACACAGAGATGAAAGCGAAATTGACCAGTTTAACTCAAAGATTGGATGATCTGGAAATGAAAAATCAGCACGAAATGCAAACAGTAAATGAGTTATCTTCATCCCAATTTTCTTACTTCAATTTTCAATCAAATAATTATCCTGAGGAGCACTGTCAAGAGCATGCCCATGCCATAAGTCAAAATAAACCACCCATAGATGCTCCATATGGTAACACCAATAACCCTAACTGGAGAAATTGTCCAAGCCTGTCATGGAAATCCAAACCCTTGCATATGCCCCTCCAGAGCACGCCAGCCAGCCTCGTATCCACTTCAACAAAGACAACGTATGCCTCCACTATCTTCTCCCCACAATGTGCAACTCGACTTAAGTGGCGCGGTAGGCATATTTGTAGAAGAATGTATAAGGTGCTGAAAATGTCCAAACTAGTCGAAATTGAAGTAAAGAGAAAGTTCACTTCCAAGAAATTGGACAATACATGCATTTTGAGATTTCAAAATTGTCTAATCAGCGCTATGTAAGAGTTCGGGAAGGAAGGCTCCCTTCCAGTAATAAATAATATCGTAAAGTGGTGAATGAAACAGGACTGACCGAGGACTTAAATGCAAAACCGATGAAGGCAGTTGTGACTTAACGGCGGTAGGGAATTAAAGCCAACAGCATCAAAGCCACTTCAAGTCGCTCCATTAGTGGTCGAAAGGTCAGAAGAACACTGGACAAGGAAGAGGTAAAGATTAGAATACTCCCTCCGCTTCCGTGTGTTCTCCGAAGAAAGAAAAATTTGGCATCCAAATGAAATGTCAGTTATCATGGTATGAAAGTCAATATTCCTCTCCTCGATATGATTAAACAGGTTCCTACTTACGCAAAATTCTTAAAGGATTTGTGCACGGTAAAAAAGGGTCTTAATGTAAATAAAAAGGCCTTTTTAACTGAGCAAGTTAGTGCCATTATAGAGAGCAAGACTCCAGTGAAGTATAAGGACCCAGGATGTCCTACGATCTCGGTGAATATTGGAGGCATCAGCGTGGAGAAAGCACTGTTAGACCCGGAGCCAGTGTGAACTGCTGTCGTATTCTATGCACAAGCGACCGGGCTCGGGGGTGAACTCAAACCCACTTCCATCACACTTTTCGCTCGCCGATAGGTCTATTAAAATACCAAAAGGAACCATTGAGGACGTTTTATACAAGTGAACAGATTTTGGCCATCCAAGAGATTTTGTCGCATTCGATACAGTAACTAGCTTGCAATAGGACTCCAATCAAAGCCCATCATATTAGGGAGACCGCTTCGCTACTTCAAATGCAATCATCAATTGTCTAATGGAGTCATGCAACCACATTTGGAAATATGACCTTGGAACTCAATGATTTTCATTTTGGGTAAAGGCATATGCACTCTCGGAGGAGGATGACTTTGAAGAAGTTTGTATTTTAGATACCATTCACGGAGAGCAGGCTAACCCCTGACAGCAAGTGCAAGAGATATTAACCGAGGAGTTATCCGATTGCCTTGTAGAGCAACAATTTCAAGAAATGAGCTTGAAATGCGGGGTATTGGAGAAGAATAGAAATTTTGCCTCTATTGACGTGAATAGACCGGAACCTGCGGCTAGAACTTCGAGCCACTCGGGTGATTTAAAGTATACATTTTGGAAGTAAATGAGCGTGCCCGTTTGTGATTTCTTGTGCTAACCCTTTGCAGCATTATCTCCTTCTCAAAAGAACAAGCAAACATTGGGATGGAAAATTTCTGATCGAAAGTATCGCCCGTCATTGCACTCATCACATCTATTTAGAGAAGAGAATTGTAGTGACAGCCCAGCGGAGGTTGAATCCCCATCTCTGGGAAGTGGATTACGTCAGTGGAAGTCTTGAAATTGCTCCAATTTGGTATCATTTTATCCATTTCGATAGCACATAGGTTAGCCCAACTCGGTGGTGCACAAATCGGGAGTATAGCCCATGAAAAATGAGAGGGTTGAAGAATTGTCTGCAGACACAGCCGGTTGGAGTGTATAGATTATAGAGAGGCTGATGAGGTGACACGAAAAAGACCACTTTCCATTACAGTTCATCTATCGGCTCACGGAAAGAGTTTGGGACACCCCTTCTATGTACTTTTTGGATGGGTATTGAGGGTACTAAATAGAAATTGCCCAGAAGATCGGAAAAGACCACTTTTACTTGTCCATTTGTACGATATGCTTATAGGAAGATGCCTTTTGGGCTTTGGCATGACCACTTTTCAGCGATGTATGCTCGGTATGTTCGGTGACATGGTAGAGCGTATAATGGAAGTATATACATGGATGATATCACGATTATATGGGGCGATTTTTGAAGAATGCCAACAATTTGGAAGCCATTTGCGAGGTGCATAGAAGAATTTGGTGCTTAGTGGGAGAAATGCCATTTTATAGTAAACCAAGGAATTGTATTAGGGCATATTTCATGAGAATTGGGTTGATAAAGCGAGATCGACATTATTTCCAAATTACGCTGACGAATGTGAAAACAATTAGACAATTCCTTGAAAGTCATACGAGGGCACCTACAGGCGGTTCATTAAAGACTTTTCAAAGATTGCTAAACCCCTGTACAAGCTTCTTGAGAAGGATGCAAATTCGTTGGGAGAAGATTGCCCGGGAAAGTTTTGAAGAACTGAAATTTCATTTGACTACTACCCAATGGATTCGGCACCCTGGGTGGCGGATTCTGGATTTGAGGTGATGTGTGATCTGAGTGATCTTGCTAAAGACGATGCCAAGAGAAGATGGAAAACCTCATGTGGTGTATTATGCAAGAAAACCCTGAATGAAGCACAGAGGAATTATACCACTCTTGAGAAAGAATTGCGCGGTGGTATATGCCTTAGATATAAATTCGAGCAGCATACTTGGTTGGGGCCAATATAGTCATTTTTACAGATCATTCCGCTTTGAAATATCTCCTAACCAAACAAAATGCAAAAGCAAGACTCATCCGGTGGGTTCTGTTACTTCAAGAGTTCAACTTGCAAATTAAAGATAAGAAAGGGGTGGAAAATGTGGTGGCAGATCATGCAGCCGAGGTTAATATAATACGACACTCCTGATCCACCTAGTAATGATGAATTTCACAGAAGAATCCCTAATCTTTGATTGGAGAAGGCTCCTTGGTATGCTCACATTGCCAATTTTCTCACTAAGAGAAATCCCAGGTAGTGGAAGAAAGGGCGGGGATAGGAAATATTTCTTTGCTTAAAATACGTTCCTATTATTGGGAAGGCGCCTCCTATTGAATCTTGTGCGAGATCAAATCATCGGGGAAATGTACTGAGGAGGAACAACAAGGGTACAAACCATTGCCATGAGAGTGCTTGTGGTGGTCATTTTGCTTTAAAGACAGCGATAGAGGAGTCTTTGTGGTCGGTTCTGTTGTGCCATTGTTCGAGGAAGCATGCGAATGTCTGCGGAGTAATATGTGGCGAGGATGCCAAAGGAACTGGAAGTGTCTCGTAGATCATATGTGCCATTGAACCCAATTTTGGTGGAGAGTCGACCGTTCGATGTATGGGAGTGCATCGATTTTATAGGACCTTTCCCACCTCATATGGTCATACGTACATTTTGGTGGGAGTGGACTATGTGTCTCACGAATGGGTTAGACGATCCACTTGAGACCAGTGGCCATAGGGTAGTACTCAAATTCTTGAAAGTCAATATCTTTTCGGGTTTGAGTCACAGAAGACCATTAATGCGCGATGGAGGTTCGCATTTACTGTAACAAACCATTTGAAAACCTCATGGCTAAATATGGTGTGAAACCTGAAGTGGCTGCCACCACCATCCTCGAAACAGTGGCCGGTGGAACTGCTGACGAAATTAAGACCATGCGTGAAGGTGGACAATACCAGCGGGAAGGCGGTCCATCAAACTTCTTGATTCGATTTATGGGCCTATAGAGCGACTTTCCAAGACAATCCTAGGAATGTCCCCTTGCTCCAGTTTAGTCTATAGTAGGGCATATCACCTTCAGTGGAGATTGAGTACAAAGCATGTGGTGGGCGTCGAGAAGCTTAAAACATGGACCTACGTGGAGAATTTGGAGAGAAGAGATTTCTTGATCTTAATGAATTGGAAGAAATAAGGAATAATGTACCTACTTGAATACTAAGATTGCAAAAGAAAGATCAAAAAAATGGCATGACCAAATGATACTTTGGGAAGAGTTTCAAGGAGGGAGACCCACGTCCTCTTATATGAGCTCGAACTCCATTTGTTTCGAGCTGAAGCTCAAATCTCGATGGGCCGGGTCCATTCATTATCGGCTAAACAAATGGTTCGGTTGACTTCGTGATCCAAGTGATGGCGAGGGTATTCAAGTCAATGGGCCAATTAAAACCATATATGTGATAGTCATCAAAGGAAAGAAATTCTCGATGGACCCTCCACGATCACGTTTTGTAAATTTCGGGGTGAGCTCTTTGCTTGGTTCGACCCACTGTTCATTTTAGTTATTTAAACTGTCGTGTGTTTAAAAATGGTGATATCAGTTAGAGCTTAATGATTGATTTTTTTTTTGTGGGCGGTAACAGTAGCAGTTGCAGGTAAGTATGCCCATCTTTATCCGGTGTGAAGTACTTTTTGTATTTCCATATTGGGTAATGGTTTTTCTTTTCAAATTTAGAATAATTGGTGCTTCAAGTGGACAATTGAATTGCTTTTGTTGGAAAATTGAATCAACATTTGTCACCTTTATGTTAGAACAAATTCCATGTGATAATTTTTGGTCGATTGAGTTGACATGATCAACTTGAAAATTTCTCCCTTATGCTAATTCACTGCACTCAGTTATTTCAATATAATTTTGTGAATTTGTTTTACTTCCTTTAGAAGCTTTGCATGGCGGCACCTAAGCATGTTGGCAACCTAAGATAGTTGTGTTACCACCACTTTAAGATTTGTGTTGTCTTCCAAAAGGAAAAGAAAGAAAAAAAAAAAAAAAAAAGAAGAAGGAAAAAGAAAAATAAAGTCGTGAGTTTTGCCTTGAAGCAGGCCGCGGTCGGAGGGGTGTATGGCGGCCTTTGAAACCCGATGCCTAAGCCTTAATTGGTTGGGAGTCATCGATTTAGTGTTCGTTACATGGGTGGATGGTGAACTCTATGCCCGATTTGTTGGTGCTTGATTTTTCGAAGTCGTCGAGTGCGGGGTGGGCTTTGTAGAGTTTGTGGTTGTAGTGATCCTTTGGCTTGATGCTGGCGCAGTGGTTGTGAGTCATCGGTGGACCCCGTTACACGGACTTTGGTGGTCGGTTTTAAGCATTGCACCCTACAATATAGTTGAATAAAGCGATGCGTAACTATCTCGTTATCTAGGTTGTTCAACGGCTTAAGGCCATGTCGGTGCTAGGTTGGGAGGGGCAAAATTTTGCAATTTATTGGCGTAATACGGTTATATAAAGAACCATTAGACTTAGGTGGAAATTCAAGTTGAAATCATGGAACCAATATTGACTAAATTGTTCTTGTATGGTTTGGCTCTTTCATGTCGGTTTCAAACTTGGTGTCCATTTTTCGATTTAAGGACAATGTTTATATGCATACACCTTTTTGAATCATAGCTTTTTGAAAATCCTTTGCATACATCTCTCCTTTTTGTTTTTGCATTGCTAAGGGACTAGCAACGTTTCGGTTGGGGGGTGTGATTAGTGCCTAAAAAGTGCTATTTTGAACCCTATATTAGATAAGTTTTAAGTGCTTTTTGCGCACTAATCATGTCATTTATGCCAATTGAAGTGTTCAAGTCTTCTTAGTATGCCGTTTAGAGGTTATTTTGGTTGTTTGCGAGGTTTTTGCGTACTTTGGGGGTTCAATATGAGACATATGATGAATCATGAAGATTGAACTCAATTGTCAACTCTCAAGCGAGACCAAAAATCAAAAGAAAAAAGAATGAAGGCAAAGTGATGGAAATCGATGCAGTAGAGGACATGAAGCAATGCAGTGATGAATCAGCAAATCCCAGGAATTTCGCTGAGATTGCGAAAATTTCGCTGGGATTGCGAAAATTTCGCAACCTTAGCGAAAATTTCGCAATCTTAGCGAGATTACCAATTTTCGCTGAACACGAATTTCGCTGGTACAAATTCTAGCGAAATTTTGTTTCGCTACTCATGTTAAGCTAGTGAAATTTCGCTAACAGCGAAATCACCCTTTGCCTATGAAATTTTGCATTTTCGCTATCTCTTGGTGATTTAGCTAGCTAGCGAAAAACACACCGCTGCCCTAAGCGAAATTTTTAATTACTAAGCGAAATTCAGCACATATCATGCTTTGTAATTAATCGAGCCGACTTCAATTTTGGTGTATTACTCTCTTGTCCCTAAAATTAGCCAAATTGTTAGGCTTTGTGGTATTTTCATACATTGGGTGGCCTATATAAGCCCCCTCCCATTTTGTAACCCAAGCAAGAAATTGAAGAAGCAATTTTTGGTAAGTTTTTATTTTTGTCTCGTAGTTTAGTTAGGGTTTTGCTTTTCTCTCTTCTCTCTCCTCTTTCCCTTATTTTCTTGGCCGCCAAACACCCCTCTTGAGGATGACTGATTAGTGCCCAAAAAGTACAATTTTGAACCCTATATTAGATAGGTTTTGAGTGCTTTTTTGCGCACTAATCAGGTCATTAATGCCAATTGAAGTGTTCAAGTCTTCTTAGTATCACTTATCTTAGTTTAGAGGTTATTTTTTGGGCATTTTGCGGGTTTTTGCGCACTTTAGCGATTCAATATTGGGATGTATGATGAATCATGAAGTTTGAACTTCAGTGTCGACATCAACCAGCCCGAGAATCAATGAAAAACTGAAGGCAAAGTGAAGAAAAATTGATCTGCAGTTGAAGGCAGGATGAAAATGCGTGGAGATCGACAAAGCACGAAATTTTATTTAGAGTTGCGAAAATTTTCGCTACAGATTGCGAAAATTTAAACCTTAAGCGAAATCTCCAAGACCGCTAGACCAAACCAGTTTCGCTAGGCACTGTTCTTAGCGAAAATTCATGATTTCACTACTCACATAAATTTAAACTAAGCTGCGAAATTTACATTAGCTAGCAGTGTCAAGCTTTAAGCGAAATTTTCTATTTTAAGCTATGCATGGTGATTTCGCTACCTAGCGAAATTCTTCGCACTCTAGCGAAATTCTTTGCCTCGTCATGTTTTTCTATTTAATGCCAACGACTTTGTTGGTGTATTACTCTCTTGTCATAGAAATTTAGCCAAATTGTTAGGCTTTTGGTATTTTCGTATTGAGGTGGCTATATAAACCCCTCTCTTTTGTAATAGATATATATAGAATTTACGAGCAAACAATTTGGGGGAGAGAAGAATTAGTAAGTTTTCATTTTTGTAAATAAAGTCTCGTATTTTTAATTAGGTTTTACTTTTCTCTCTTCTCTCTCCTCTTTCTCTTACTTTCTTGGCTGCCAAACACCCCTCTTGAGGATGACAACTCAAGAGATGCTTGGCTAAGCCTCCTTTCTTTGAAGAGGAAGGAAGCTAGCTTGGTGGTGGGGCATATGCATGTTGTCCTCTTGTATTAAAAGCCATAGGTACTGTGTTTATGACTGTCTTCTCAAATTAGGGTTGAATAGCATTGAATGTTATTGATTTGACGATACTCTCCATGCTTTAGGATACGGTCACATACTTAATGCTAGATGCCTTGTGGTTCTTTCGATGGTCTTTACAAGCCTACGAAATGATATTTAAATGTTAGGGTTTCAAACTGAGGTTGAATAGCATTGAATGTTATTGATTGGCCAATATACTCCATGCTTCGGGATATAGTGCATACTTATTGCTAGATGCACTGTGGTTCATTAGATGGTCTTTACGAGCCTCTGAGATGATATTGAATGTTAGGGTTTCAAACAGTAAAGGGGCCATAGATGCATGCTACCTGTGTTGACTCAAATAGGAGTTGATTTCAAGGGTGAGGGTTGCTAGTTAAACATAGATCCGGTTATGCCTTGGACTATAGGTTGCTTGTCATAACGCGAGGATAAAACCCGAGGACACTTGTTTGCCCTAACTTACCAAGTTAGTGACCTAAATCTTCAAAGTTAACTTTTTTTACACTTCACTTTCAGTTTTTACAATTTCTCAGCTTTCAAACTACTTTACTTGTTTTTTGAAACCTCAATCAAAGTCCAATGACCTTGCAACCGTGCACTTATGCAAATCATTTTTAGGATGAAAACCCATCGTGTTCGACCCTAGACCACTATACTGCAGTAGCTTGACTACAGCAGTAGTAGGAACTTAGGTGTATATAAATTTTGTTGATTTTTAGCTCGACTCTTGTGTACGAATCCAAATAGGCGCCGTTAGGATGGTGTAAATTTACTAATGGTAAGTTGGAAGTGTACTTGTGATCAACATCACAAGTGAAGGTAACCTTTTTACCTCTTTTTGCAAGCGATTCACGTGCGCGAGGTTTTGACACTTAGCGTGCTTCTTGACTGTTTCGGAGTTTTCATTCGAGTTAGTTTTAATTTTTGTTGAGGGGATTAAAATTTTAATCTTTTTTGCAAGATAGTTGGTTCTCTTTGTTGTCTCTATAATTTTGCTTAACAGGTGTATGCAACGAGTGGGATAGAGACACATCGGAGTGGGGCGCAGGATTAGTACACAGCTTGACCCGGCTGTGAAGTTGGAGTGTACACCTTGTCCTCATGGATCCCATACGAGGAACAGGCTTGACCGGGAACCCCATGAATCCAGTGCTTATAGAACCATGAGGGTCATCCACCCACTCCTAGAGTTGAGTGCCCCATCCTGTATCATTCCTCTGTGAAGATGTAGCGGTGAGGCCTTATTTAGCCTCTACTCCCCACATATCATGGTATGGAAAATGAAAATCCATACACTCATATTAGGGATTTTGAGAAGTGCACTACCTTTAAGGAGGTATGATGAATAGTTCTTCGAAGCTAAAAGCATTTCAGAGTGACTCTAAAGGACAAGGCCGAATGGCTCCAACTCATTGAGGCCTAGAACCATTAGAAATTGGGTTGAAATTTGCTGAGCCCGAAATTCTGAAGAAGTTCTTGGTGCTCATAAGACAGCGATTTGAAGAGACAAATTTATACTTTTACGACTCATGATGGTGAGAGATTTTACGGTGTTGGGAAAGATTTGTGACCATCGGTGCTGTCCACATCATGGGTTTGACACTTGGATGTTGGTGAACCATTTATATGGTGACATATCGCACCGCCATGGCGACTTTTGGAAGCTCATGTGTGGAGGAGACTTCGAGTAAACATCGGACGAAGCCATGGATTTTTAAATTCGTGGCTGAAACTTCTAAAGGTTGGGATGAGCCCTAACCACAGAAAATTGGATAGGGGATAAGACCACCAGATCAGACAAAGGGTGGATATACCATGGAAGGCGAAGACAAGGAAAGTGGTTTCGTGTACATTAAAAGTGGAGACAGACAGCAACTCATGAGAGTACTCGATGACAAATCTACAGTTAATCCTGTACCAATTTCCAAATCTGTTTTGTTGGAACCGTGTTCAAGATCTTGCGATGGTTTGATATTAAAGATAATGACTCTGTGGATTATCTGACCAGTAATCAGTGTATGATAATACCCTGGTTCCCAGTTGGAGAGATCACCTATTGCTGGAGTTGATCTGTGCTTATCTTTGGATGCCTGACCTCAGTTTAGGTTCTTCCTAAGTCACGATACTGTCTCTTGGATGGAGCAGGCATGTGGATGGAGTGAATGGCGATAGGTGAGGAACAAAAAGGAATCAATGTGCCAGTGGCACAGGATTGATACTACTTAGTACCAGCGAATAAGAGAATAGATGGGCTTGAGAGCAATCTCAACCGAGAGAAAATTGACAACCTACGTATTCAATCACTAAGATCGCCAGTTGCTAGAGTGCAAAGAGATAAAGGAGAGAGGTTTCCATCACAAACAGTTCCAAATCCCAAGGGAATCCATGAGGTCGGGACATCCAACAACTCAGGAATGGATGAAGTTAAGGCTATAATTACCCTGAGGAGTGGAAAAGAGGTTGATCAGCCTATGCCAAAGCCTGTTGAAGAATCCATGCAAGGAGAAGAATTGCAGCCTGAGCATATTCTCCTAAAAGAGGATTCAATGAAATACCGCATACCACCTCCTTTTCCACAAGCACTTAGAGGAAAGAAGAAAGCATCTCAACAAGCAGGCATTTTAGAGGTTTTAAGACAAGTAAAGGTTAACATACCTCTGTTGGACATAATTAAATGAGTCCTGCATGTAAAATTTTGAAAAGATCTTTGCCTGTCCAGAAGGGATTAGGCATTGAGAATAAAGGCATTTCTCTTTAAACAGTGGTATATATTAATAAATACCACCTCATCAAATACAAGGATCAGGATCTCCCATATTTGATCCAATATTGGTGGGAATTGCATAGACAAATCATTGCTTGATTTGAGCAGTGTGAATCTAATGTGTATTCGAGTATACAAGCGATTGGGGAGTTTAGGTGAACTTAAACCTACCAACATCACACTCTCATTGGCCGATAGATCAGTGAAAATCCCTAAGGGGATAGTTGAGGATGTCTTAGTGAAAATAGACAAATTCTACTACCCAGTAGATTTTGTGGTGCTTGACACTGAGCCAATTGCAAGTAAACCCAATCATGTACCAATCATCTTAGGAAGACCATTTCTGGCCACTACCAATGCAATAATAAGTGCTAGAGATGAGTCATGCAATTGGCAACTGGTAACATGACAATGGAGTTGAACATCTTTCATTTGAACAACAAACGTGAGTTGCTAGAAAATGAAAATCAAAGAACTAATGAAGTTGTTTCAATTGGTTAGTGTGCAGGAAAACAAAGTACCCAGGAAGTGCAAGGAGTAATCAGCCAAGAAGATGAAGAAATATTGGTCTTGCCAACAACACCAGCGCAAGCCAATTGATCGAATTCAAAGCCATCGGCAAGGACCACATCAGCAATTGGTCACCCCCGAAACCATGGAGCGACCCGGCTAATGCATGGGTTGAGGAAGTCATTCTCCTTGAACCCCACCAGGTAATGTTGAGATTTTGAACTGATTCGGTGTTTCCATAAGCCGAATTGGGTTCTCCATGTTTCTTTTGTTTTAAGTTAGTAAATTTTAGTTAATTTCAACAGATTATTTTTATGAAACTTTTAATTTAGTAATTTTTAATATTTAGTACTTTGTTTATATATAGTATAGTATTGTTTGTTAGAATTTTATTTATAGTTCATATAGTAAATTTTATAATAATAATTTTATAGTATTAATATTTAATTTAAAATTTTTTGGATTTAGGGAAGGCCGACATATTCAAGTCGTAATGCTTGAAAAATGAATGAGAGACCCTTAGGCGCCCGCAATGAGCCTATTTAAACTGGTGGAAGGGCTGTCCATTCCGCCATTTCACTACGCCTCCAGTGATCTTGCGCATTTTGCTCCAAAGCCCCGCATCCCAGATCTCTGTATTTGCCGTCCGATCTCTGCGTGAGCCCTTCCCGAGCTTTCGGTCTCAGTCTGGTTTGCTCTGCCCGAGTTCATGCACAGCGGCCCGAAGCCTTGATTTAGCTGCCTGCGGTAGCGCTGTGCACCCACAGCCCCCGCACTGCACCTCGGTCTCGACCTCACGCCCGAGCCTTTGGCCCATTGGCTTCCGAACCATCATTTGGTGCGCGGTTTCAGCTATTTCTGCCACCTCAGCATTTTGGTCTTTGCTGAGCCTTTATTTCCGAGTTCGGTAGATTGGTGTGCCCGGTGAGCTGCTGGTTTCATCTGCTATTTTCGAGTGCCTCGATCGTCTTAGGAGCCTCAATTTAGTTCTCTGATTGCATCAGCTGCATTTTACGTAGTGACTTTCTTAGGGTTTATTCATATTTGGTATGGTTCGTACTTTCGGGTGGGTCGCGATGGCCGTGGTGAGATTAATTACACGAAGGAAGGCCCGGCTCGGTCAGCTCGGTACCATCACGGTCCCGGCGGTGCGGCGAGCCTCGGGACCGGCCTTCTCCCGGACACGGATGGGACCGGAGTACTTGTCACTGTACCTCGAGAGGAGGGTGGGAGGCCGGGCCCTCGGCCGGGCCCGCGCCGGGCGGGCGAGAATCATCATCCTCTCGGCCCTTGGCCGTCTGATCCACATGCAGCTGCGGAGCGACTTCATCACCTCGGTATCGCTGTCTCGCCGAGGATTCGGAGGCCCGTTGTTTGTAGGGAACCGGGTGGGGGGAATGTTACCGACTCCGTAAGTAGGCCCGGATTCCATCGAGAGTCGGTACTGCGGCGTCCAGCGAGGGCTGATCCTAGATCACCCAGGGAGTCCATGAGGCTGATCGAGGATTATTCGTTATTGCCTTTCATGACCCCAAGGCAGTATTACTACCCCTGAGTGGTGCGCGGTTCCGCTCGATGACGTCCCCAGAGGATCGGCTAGTCAGGTGTGAGCTTCGGTTCGATATTGATGATCGCTAGCCAATTACTCGGAAAGCGGCGATATTTCAGCAACTCTTGGCACGCATATACCGCCGGCTTAATGCGAGAGGTTCTGAAGGTGGGCCCGCCCGCCTGTCGCGAGATGGTTGACAACGGCGGAAGACACCCCTTCTTTGGACGGCGTATTTTCTGGGGCGCCCGCCTCGAGATGCTATCGGCCCCCGTGCGAGCTTATTCCCTCTGCGGCGTATGTGCGAGGAGTCCTTGGAGGCTCTTTCTGCCACCGGATCTGGGGGATTTTGGTTCGATCCCATACGGCTGGTGATGGCCTCTGTTGCGGTCGAGGAGAAAGGTCCGTTGGAAGGACTGGAGTACGGCGAAGGCATTCTGTATCTGAGACTCTATACCGAGCATATGGGGTTCCAGAGGAGCGGGATCGAGATGAGGGTTGATGCTGGTCATGTCGATGGAGCGGGTGATGACTATGCGTATCTTTCCGCTAAAACGGACGGGAGAATAAGATCGGAGGCTGAGGACCACCATCATATGGGTAATATACTGCCCACGAGCCGAGATACGAGTCCGGTTCTGATTATCACCTCCATCCCCTCCTCCACGGACTACATCAGCAGCTGCAGCAGATACTCCTGGCCCATCCTATTCAGCACACCATTCGTGGGTACGGAGTCATGCCGGCTCGAGGTGTGTGTGATGGTGCTATCGCTCACTAGCGGCTACGAGCATCCGGGATCGAGCTGGCCCGGTGTCCTCTATGCTTGACGGATCATAGCGCACTTGGGCCTTCCTCGTGTTCTGCGATCGGAGAAGGCCACCGCCTGGAGCCGACCTATTTGGATGTTACGGCGATGCTGGCGGCCCCGGACCCACCACCACCACCACGGCGGTGAGGTGGTTAGGTCTCTTTATGATTTTTGTATAGTTACAGCTTTATCAACTGCCTCTTCAAATTTTGATTAGGACTTATGTATTAGCATAGTAGGCGTGATTTTTCTTATGTTAGCTTTGATATGCATGTACTAGCCATTTATGGCTATATCAGCTATTCGGTTCCGCTATATTCTGACTTTGTACATATCATGTTTTGTGCCTTTACTATATAAATGTTTTTGCTCAATTGAACAATTGAATTGCTACAATTGGACAATTGAATTGCTTTAGTTGGAGGATTGAATCACTGTTTGTCACCTTTATGTTAGAGCAAATTTCATGCTTGAAACAATTTTTGGTCAATTACAGTTCCAGCATGCTCAACTTGAAATTTCTCCTTTATGCTAATTCACACCCTTTGCCTCGGATTATTTCATTAAATTTGTGAATTTGTTTACTTCCTTCGCTTTGCATAAGCAGGCCTTAACATGTTGTGACCTAGGATAGGTTTGTGTTACACATACTTGAAGACCAATGTTGTCTTCCAAAGAAAAAGAAAGAAAAGCAAAGAAAAAAAGAAAAGAAAGAGAAAAGAAAAATAAAGTTGTGAGAAGTTTTGCCTTGAAACTCAGGAAACGCGATTCCGGTGTATGGCAGCTTAACTGAAACGATGCCACACATGTTAAATGGTTGGGAGTCATCGATTTAGTGTTCGTTACATGGGTGGATAGGTAGAGTCTAACGATTTATAGGTGCTTGATTTTCGAAGTCATTCGGGTCAGGAGTGTAAACCTTTGGAGTTAGTGGTCGATGATCCTTTTGGCTTGATGCCCCCAAGCCTTAATGGTTGGGAGTCATCGGTGAATCCCGTTACGGACTTTGGTGAAGTTGAATTTTAAGCATTGCATCCTACAGTGTAGTTGAATAAAGAAAGAAGTGCGTAACTATCCTTATCTAGGTTGTTCAACAACTTAAGGCCATGTCAGTGCTAGGTTGGGGGGGGGGGGGACAAATTTTGCAATTTATTGGCTTAATCTGGTTATATAAAGAACCATTAGCCTTAGGTAGAAATTCAAGTTGAGAATCGTGGATCCAAGATTGACCTAGAATTGTTCTTGTATGGATTTAGTTCTTTCATATCAGTTTACAATTTTGATGTCAATTTTTCAGTTTAAAGGCAATGTTTATATGTGAATATACCTTTTTGAATCATAACCTTTTTGAAAATCACTACATGCATCTCCTTTTTGTTTTTGCATTGCTAAGGGACTAACAACGTTTCGGTTGGGGTGTGATTAGTGCCCCAAAAAAGTACAATTTGAACCCTATATTAGATAGGTTTTGAGTGCTTTTGCGCACTAATCAGTCGTGTGCGGTGAAGTGTTCGAGTCTTCTTAGTATCCCTTATGCCCGTTTAGAGGTTATTTTTAATTTGTTTGCGGGTTTTTGCGCACTTTAAGCCGAGTTCAATGTCGGGATGTATGATGAATCATGAAGTTTGAACAAGTGTCGACCATCGGCCCGACCCGAGAATCAATGAAACTGGCCAAAGTGAAGAAAAATTGATGCAATTGAAACCGGGGATGAAATGCGGTGGAGATGTGGCTTTGGAATTTTGGCTAGAGTTGCGAAAATTTTCGCTAGAGATTACTGAATTTCGCAACCTTACTTAGTTTACGCAACCTTAGCGAAAATTTCGCAACCTTAGCGAAATCTCCAAATTTCGCTAGACCAAACCAGTTTCGCTAGGCACTGTTCTTAGCGAAAATTCATGATTTCGCTACTCACATAAATTTCGCTAAGCTAGCGAAATTTAATATGCGGAAATTGTCGAAGCTTTAGCGAAATTTTTTCTATTTAGCTATGCATGGTGATTTAAGCTACCTAGCGAAATTCACTCGCTGAAATTCCTTTGCCTCGTCATGTTTTTCTATTTAATGCCAACGACTTTAAATTTGGTGTATTACTCTCTTGTCCTTAAATTTAGCCAAATTGTTAGGCTTTTTGGTATTTTCATGTATTGAGGTGGCCTATATAAACCCCTCTCTTTTTGTAATAGATATATAGAATTTTGGGGGAAAGCAACAATTTGGGGGAGAGAAGAATTAGTAAGTTTTCATTTTTGTAAATAAAGTCTCGTATTTTTAATTAGGTTTTGCTTTTCTCTCTTCTCTCTCCTCTTTCTCTTACTTTCTTGGCTGCCAAACACCCCTCTTGAGGATGACAACTCGAGATGTAACTAAGCCTCCTTTCTTTGAAAGGAAGGAAGCTAGCTTGGTGGTGGGGCATATGCATGTTATCTCTTGTATTAAAAGCCATAGGTATTGTGTTTATGACCCCATCTTCTCAAATTAGGTTGAATAGCATTGAATGTTATTGATTTGGCCCAATACTCTCCATGCTTTGGGATCTGATGCATACTTAATGCTAGATGCTGCTTGTGGTTCTTTAGATGGTCTTTCTGAGCCTACGGAAATGATATTTAAATGTTGGGGTTTCAAGGCGAGGGTTGAATAGCATTGAATGTTATTGGTTGGCCAATACTCTCCAGCCAACGGGATAGTGCATACTTATTGCTAGATGCCTTGTGGTTCGATAGATGGTCTTTACGAGCCTACGAGATGATATTGAATGTTAGGGTTTCAAGCGTTAAAGGGGCCGTAGATGCATCTTGCACAGTGTTTGACTCAAATAGGAGTTGATTTCAGGGTGAGGTTGCTAGTTAAACATAGATCGGTTATTCCTTGGACTATGGGTTGCTTGTCGCGCTAGGATAAAAACCCGAGGACACTTGTTGCCACCCAACCTGAAGTTAGTGACCTAAATCTTCAAAGTTAACTTTTTTTACACTTCACTTTCAGTTTTTACAATTTCTCAGCTTTCAAACTACTTCCACTGTTTTTTTTTGAAACACAAATCCAAAGAGTCCAAATAGAAAGCCTTACCTTCATTGCCCAGTGCAAATCATTTTAGGATGAAAACCATCC